>CDEZ01022659.1:0-22797 GCA_000826365.1 Acanthamoeba royreba | reverse complement strand
GAACGATTCAAGCGAACGTGGACGACCGATGACGAGGATGAAGAGACGGACAGCGACACCCACCAGCTTCCTCAGGTTGCAGAGCAAGCCAAAGCAGTGGCGGCGGTAGCGGATGCACTTGTAATTCCAGCGGAGCAGCCACATCCACAGGAGGATGCCATGAAGCCGGATGATGAGTCTAAGCTCATTGCCAAGTCCAAAGTCACCGCAGAGGCGGTGTCCGCGGAGGAGCCCCTCAGCGTACTGGTGAAGCAGACGGAGCCGAAAGGCAGCGAAAACGGGGTTGAAGAGAAGGCAGCCGAAGGGGCTTCGCACGCAACTCAACCACAGAAAGAAGAGCCCGCACGGGAGGAGACTACTCGGCCTCAGGACACCAGCGCTAAAGGGGACAATCACCATGTCTCAATCCACATTCCAGCCATCAAGATCGAGACGCAGCATCAGAAGGACGAAAAGGTCATTGATGACAGTCCAAGTATTGTCTCCGAGGCTGCAGCGGCGGACATGGCTCCCGATGTAGATGTGGTAGAGGTGCGCGCGGTAATTCAAGAGCCGATGGTACTTCGCATGATACCGTCACCCGTGTCATCTCCCCGCGTTGCGCATGCGCAGCAGCCCTCATCACCACTTCGCGAGAAGGGCACCAAGCTGAGCTCGAGCAGCGGTACCAGTGATGACGACGGGGAGGCAGCAAAGAAAGCCAAGGCCAAGGCGTTCCAGGCCAAGCAGCGATTGGTGGCTAATGTCTTCGCTGGTGGCATCAAGCGCCCTTCGTATTTGGAGAACGAAGACGAGGCTCGTCTCAACTCCGCTAAGAAGCTCCTTGAAGAAAGGTTAGCCGCTCTTTATCACATATCATTAGGACAAGTACGGTGACTTACTATGAACAGTGAGAGGGAAGCGGAGAACGCAGAGCAGGAGGCGCAGGATCTGGAGGATGAGATCAGGAGGCTGGAGGAGGAACTTGCAAGCCAAGATGAGGACGACGATGATGAAGAGGAGCTAGATGACGACGCAGAGGAGGAAGAGGAGCAGAGAGAAGATAGTGAAGAGGAGGGAGAACCAGAAGAGGAAGATGACGAAAAGGAGAAGAACTGAGGAAGGTCAATCAGCTGATTGCCGTGTACACACGCATCCCCCACCTACTTGATGTATCCCACACGCTTGATACACAACCTTGGTAAGGTATTCAACCCAATCCATAGCTTTTAATTCTTGCTGCGATCAGGCTATCACGATATCGGCTACGCTGGGCAGAATCACATCAGCGCCAGCTGCAAGCAAGGTTTCAACTCCATCAGCTCCACTGAGCACTCCTGCACATATAACATGCATGCGGGTGAGTGTTAACCGCGAGTTCAGCTTCAGCAGCACAGGGGAGGGAAAGAGTGTTACCGATGACAAGCCCGCAGCCAGCGTTCTTGCCTTCGAGCATGTCCCGTGCCGTGTCGCCCACCTTGGCTACACGACGGGCATCGATGAGGGCGAACTGCCGCATGAGGTGATGGATCATCATGGGGTAAGGACGCCCAAACCCCACATCATCAGCCACGACGAGCGCATCCACCTCCGGCCATAGGTTGAGTTGGGCCAGCAGGCGCTCGGCCACAGCACGCGGATATCCTGCCACATTCAAAACGGTACGGTCATCACTCTCAGGGTTCAGTTCAGCTCCTATCCTGCAGGATGCGCACCAGTGTTGAGAGCGACTTTGATCCCTGCTGCGCGTAGCTTGCGGAACACGTCGATGGCACCCTTGAACACGCGTACGTTGCCCTTTTGCTCCTCGGAGAAGTAGGCCTTCTCAATGCCGGCCATGAACTCATCGAACATGCGTTGGATCTCGGCTTCTTTGATAGCCGCATCGACTCCCGTGCGCTGCGAGTTGACAAAGTGCGCAATGACGTCGCGCTTGTTGGTACCATGCCACTCGGCAAACTCTTCATCTGTAACTGTCAGCCCGCCAGCCTTCATCGTTCCCAGGAGTATCTCATACACCAACGCTCCTGGTGAGAAGTAAGGGTGAGTTGTAGAAGACAGCTCCACGTGAAACACGCGAGAAGCACCTTCATCAACCACAGTGCCTGCGCAGTCAAAGACGACCAGATCCATCCCAAGCGTACGCAGGTCGGGGCAGATCGGAGCACCGGATTGTTCACCGGCTGACGTGGTACGAAGAATGGCATGGCTCAGATGCTCGCTCAACTTGACTGCCTCCACATGATCGGCATCGGGTGGCAGGAACTTGGCCGCGGCCTCGTACATCTCCTTCACCTTGAACGCGAGCGGAGTGTACGCGCTGAATGTGGGTACGCCAGTTCCTCCCGTGAGTCAAGCTACACGAAAGTGAGTTTAAAGACTGAACGCATACCCAACGGCTGTGGCCATCTTGCAGGCGGTCCTGATGTCCTTCTGGAGGAGGGAGAGGCGGAAGCCGTAATCAAAGCCGCGAGTAAGAATGTTATCGGGGAATCGCTGCAGTGTGGCCCAGCTGCAGACAAGCTGTCATCAATGCATGTTCAACTTTTACAGCATTGAAATGTACTTTCTGCCCGAGGACTTGTTGATCGCGGCCAGCGCTACCTCAGGGTCCACACCGACCTTCGACAGAGCAATCAACATCTCGCCGCTACTCAATATCGCTGTAGCCAGCAGCTGATTATTGGCCGCCTTGATTGCGTGACCCGCTCCTGCGCTCACACGGCGATTCATGATGCACCTTGTTAGCCACATTCAACCGCTTGTAAACGCCCACAAGGTACATTCCGCTCCCCTTCATCATCACCATCATCATCATCTCGGAACGTACCGACCCCACCAGCGTGGACGATCTCACGAGCAAAGGCAGAGATCAACGGCTTGGCGCGTCCAACCGCGTCGGGGGATCCGCCCACCATCACTGTGAGCGTGCCGCCCGCTGCTCCGAGAGGACCTCCGGACAGGGCTGCATCCACGAACTCCACACCCGACGCAGCCAACCGGTTTGCCAGCTCCCGACTTGCCTTAGGATCACCTGCATTAGTCGACAATCTTAAGATTTAGATGATATTTTATCCAAATTAGGACATATTCAAGTATTTCACGACTAAAATAAGAAGTTTTGATAGAAATAAAAATAGAGACTGACCTGAAGTACAGTCTATCCAGCCTACAGTGGCGTCCTGTTGCTGTTGTGCAGCGAGAAGAGGCACTAGCACAGCTGCAACGGCAGCGACGTCCGCGGAGGTCGGGAGACAGGTAAAGACCCAGCGCGGCCGCGCGCGCGCCATCTCATCGAGCGAGGCGACTGCTTCCACGGCACTCGCTGGGAGGCCTCCCTCCCGGTCGCCGCCGCCACCGGCTGTCGTCCACTGCGCGGCGAGCTTAGGGCCGGCCTCGTTACGGCGATCCCACAGGACCATGCGCGCCACTACGTCACGGTCAATGCCCGTGTGCAGCAAACGGTGCGCCAGTGGCGCACCCATCGATCCCAGTCCGATGAAGCCCACCACCACCGCTGGTGCTTCCATGTTGTTCTCTCTGCGCACTGGAAAACAGTTTGAGGTAACAGGAATTCAAGTTATGTCTGCAACATTTTTTAATGTATAAAATTCAAAAATCTATAACAAAAAAGGAATATATTTATTTTATCAATTATCCTATAGATATGTTTTTGTGTTGAAATGCAATTGGTGCTGCCATGACGTGTCACGATAAATAAAATGTAGGACAGAGAAAAAATCATACGAAACGAAGAGAGAAAGCAAAAACCGAAAAGCGTTTCGGAAATTGCGAACGAGTTTGATTGGTTTGTGAATTTTCGCCTCAGCACCATCTCCAAATTTTTGTTTTCTATCAGACATCCACCAACAGAAAACGTGGGTTAGGGTACCTGCACAACTCAGAGTTTTCGAATCGCTTCAACTCTGCTTCTCGTCGTGACACTCAACTCTAGTCGAGGGGGCACTTTTTTCAGCTCGTCAGCCACTACGTAAGTGCACAAAAAAAAGGAAAGCCCAAAAGCCAAAGATTTAGATTAAATCGGCGTGCAGCTTTTTTATTTATTACTTTCCGTTCGGCGGTTAGAAGTTGTTGGGGGGTGGACATTGCACTCTCTTTGTCCTTTTATTGAGGAAGAAGAAGAAGAAGAAGAAGAAGAAGACAGTGGAAGACGACGACCGCACCACCGCCACCTGCAGCCAACGTGATGACAAGCACAGAGGGAGGAGGAGGAGTAGAGGAGGGCCTGCCTCCTGAGTTGCTGCTCAGGATCTTCTCCTTTCTCTCGGGTCGCGACGTGCTCACTGGCCCGTGTACGAAAACAGTTTCATCAACACACGTGTGGTGATGGCGACTGACTCGTGTTGATACACACACGCACACTCAGGGCGGACGAGCAAGCACTGGCACGCTCTGGCGCAAGACGAGCACCTTTGGTACACACAACACTCCATCGTGAGCCTCACTCTCACGTGCTAGAGAGCTGAGTGTTGCATGGAAGCGATCGTTTGGTTTTCACGATGTTGCCAACATGATGGATGATGTGATGTTGAATGTACGAATGTCTGACGATAATGCTCACCATGATGTTGCACACATGTATGTATAGGCGAGGCCTGAGCGAGAGGGACATATCAAATTGGACGTTGTTGAGCAAGCTTGCATCGTCTGATGCAGCGAGCTCATCAAAAGGAATATCTCCCATTCAGGCCTTCCTCCAGGCCTGGCCGCAAGAAGTGTACGCACTAGTGCCACAAACGGCTCTGTTTGATTCTATGTAACTGACCTCTCCTTTGCATCTCATCGTATTCAGTTCGTGGATATGGGTGTGGAGAGCGCAGAATGTACGTACACATTTTGTGTACCTGCTTTGAGTACGGTTGTTGAAGAGAGTGCATATCATCCTACCTCAGGTGAAGGCTACAGATAACGGCGTGGGCTTCCGTTCGTCTGTTGAGGATGAGCCAAAGACGTGGCAATATGCAGGGGAATGGATGGGTACGCTGCTGTGGGTTTAGTTTTCCATAGTTCTGACTGACCAATGATCATGCACCAATACACTGCAGACTCCAAGAAGCACGGCTTTGTACGCCCGCACGCTCCTACTTCAACTGTTCGTTGCTCACCCTTGTATTGTTCCCTTTTCATCAACACAGGGCAAATGCATCTGGTCCAACGGTACTTGGTACATGGGTATCATCTCCCACTCTGCCTTTTTCCAGACTGGGCATTTACTGAGACGATGATTCCTGCAGGCGAGTGGAGGGATGGTATGAGGCATGGACATGGCAAAATGGTATGGAA
This sequence comes from Acanthamoeba royreba, assembly GCA_000826365.1. Lineage (NCBI taxonomy): Eukaryota > Discosea > Longamoebia > Acanthamoebidae > Acanthamoeba > Acanthamoeba royreba. The sequence continues at coordinate 17,514 of CDEZ01022659.1, read as the reverse complement.
GGCCGGCGGTCACTATGAAGGCGAATGGAAGCACAATACCCACGAGGGTGTTGGAACCCTTGTCACCAGGTTTCATTTCCTGATGCAGTCATGTTTACCTCATCATCACTGATTACCGCTTGATGCTTCAGAAATGGCTTTACGTTTACCGGAACCTGGTCCAGGTGATAGCGTCCAAGTAATTGAATGTTCCCCTTGCACAAGTCTCACTCAGTGTACGTCCAGAAACGAATTAAATGAAGAGGGCACCAAGTACTGGTATGAGAATGGACAACGCGAGAGCTATGACGGTTCCTTCTCAAAGACAAAGGTACTTTCCATGCTTGCCTTGGCGTCCGACCATAAGCCTTCACCTGACATCCTGCTCCTGCCAGGCTCATGGCTTCGGGCATAGGAAATATGGCAACGGTGCCACCTACGACGGTTTCTATGAGGCTGATCGCCGTATCGGGTGGGGCGTTTACACTTGGCCGACCGGCGAGGTCTTCTGTGGTGAGTGGAAGGTACTTTTACTCACTGCAGATATACATACACCAATGGTCGAGCTAAACTGATTGTGCGCCAGATTGGTCGAGTAAGGGGAAGGTTGATCTGCCCTGACGGACGAGAGTTTGAGCAGGAGTGGTCTGGTACGAACCTCTTGCCGGACCTCTTGCCATTTACGCACTGATCTCTGCTGTACTCAACAACAGAGACCAAGATGAATGTGGAGAAAGTTCATGCCAGCGATGAGCGCGAAGTGGTGGATGAGAGCCGCAAGATCAAGGATGGTCAAGTGTGGCTGCAGAATCAAAAGTTGATCCCGCTGCCGTCTGTTGGTGGACAGACACATTGAGCATTCCAACCCAAGCAGTCATGCCTAATCAACCAAGTGTGGCCATTTTATCAGACAAGAGATAAGGAATGCAGGAACCCCAACTCTTTGCTAAATGACAGACTGTTTAAAAACATAGCTAAGGTCAACACTCACATTAAACACCAAAAAGTTCAGCCGCTTCATGCCGTCATGGCCAGTCATACAGACTCTAGGACTTATAGTCTGCTATTATCCTGCAAGCTCAAGTCATTACCAGAGATCGGTCTCAACTGCACTATCACACCAATCAATGCAACCAACACCGGTTTAACCCGTTTCACCCGAAGAAGTGATTCATTCACCATCTCCGATATCCCGGCCCGACACAGTCACCCGATAGGATGGATACACGAAGCAACCCCAAGGTTTTTCTCTTCAGTCAAGGGAGTTCGGGCATGCATAAAACAACAAGCTACCACCTACATAATAACACAAAGGCAACAGTTCTAGGTATCAATACTTAACTCACGCCCCTTCACTGACAACATGCAAAGAGGACAACACAAGCAAAGTTTGTTGCGCTCCAGCCGGTTTGGTCTGGTCTCCGTGTCGCCGGAGCCAAGCAAGGGACCCTTTCCACCGCGCGCACTAGGCTCGATGGGCCTTCGGTTCCGAGAAGGGGACCATGTGAGTGTCTTCGCGCCGATCAACCACGGCACAGGCTCATTCAAGCTGAACGAGGAGGGCAGTTCGGTTGAGTTCGAAGGGCTGGGCTGGACTGAACGCGGCCTGGCGGAGGTCGAAGGAGACGACAGCGAGGGCACCCTCAAGCGCCGCATGAAAGAGGCCGAGAAGTACATGCAAGAGAAGTTTAGCAAGAGAGCGGGACCGTACGACCTCACCCTGCGCCAGGAGACGAATGATGCCGGCGAGGCGTGCATCATGCTGGTCCTCAAGAATAGGAAGGATGGCAGCGAGCTCACCTTCAAGCTCGATCAAGCTCACGGATAGAGACGGATCCCTAGTCATCACGGCATCGGTTCTCGAACGTGTTCTCTTGATAATTCCAACATTGTCGCAATAAAGTTAAGCAAAGGCAGGGCAGCAGTGCCGGAGTTAGATCTGTTCGAAGTAGCGGTGCTTCTCCCAGTCGGTGACGGCCCTTCTGAAAGCCTCGACCTCCTTCTTGTAGAAGTGTGCGTAGTGATCCACCACGTCATCGCCAAAGGCTTGTCTGGCGAACTTGCTCTCCTCCAGGGCGTGTGCGGCCTCTGCCAGCGTTGCAGGCACCTAGTGACATGCAGAATGGACTTTTCAGAACAACTCTGGCGCTGCAAGGATGAGGGGACAGTCTACCCTAGCATTCGACGCAGCGCGGTATGCGTCGCCATGCATGACGGGCGGGGGCTCAATTCCCTTTCGTACGCCTGAAAGAGGAAGGGATTTAGCGATCAGAGGTGGCGTGGATGGAATGGGGGAACGGGTGTTTACCCTCAAGGCCAGCAGCCAGGGAGCCAGCAAAGGCCAAGTAAGGATTGACATCAGCGCCAGGTATGCGGCATTCAATGCGCAAGGACTTGCCGGATCCGACAATACGGAAGCCGGCTGTACGATTGTCAGGAGACCTGTAAGCCGTTGGAGTGTTGATGAGGCCCAGCTTTGCGAATGTAAAGAAAGGAAAGAGAAACAAACCAAGCCAAGCTAGTGGGTGCCCATGAAGCGGCCTGATATCTCTTGTAACTGTTGATAGTAGGGGCAAGGAAGGGCATGATCTCTGTGCGAATAGTGTCAGCCAAAGATCACGCTTGTTGGCTTGCTGCCAAAAGGATGTACATACCAGGAGTGTACTTGATCCAGCCGCCGAGGAAGTGACGGAACACATCGGAGCTTTTGATCCCATGCACTAGGTCCTTATCACCGGCGAAGGCATTCTTTCCGGTATCGGCAAAGGTCAGGTTCAGGTGAATGTGGCATGACGAACCTGCCTCATCGTGGTGCGGCTTGGCCATGAAGGTAACGCTCTTACCCAAGGATTCAGCAACTTCCTGAATGATTTCTCTGCAATGAGCGAGCCAGTCCTATTCCTTTGCCCTTTGTGATGGCATGTAACATACCTTGAAGCATTGCTTGTAGATGATGTGGTTATCCGCCATCGTCATGATGTCAGAATAGGCGACGTTGAGCTCATGCTGGCCACGGCCGAACTCGCCTGGATGGTTAGAAGATCAGAGAGCTGCGGCACGATTGCGTGATACAGGCATTATTGTTCCTTACCCTTGGAACTTTCCACATTGATTCCCGACTTCTTCAGGAAGTAACGAACCGCTTGCTGCAGATCCTCCGTGCGTGTGCCCTGCACAGATGTAACCGCGGTGCATGAGCCTTGGTCGCTCAAACAGAATGCAGACGACGCGAGCAATCTGTACCTGAAGGATGTGATAGTCCTCACTGTACCATCCTGCAGTGGCCAGGTCCTTGTAGCCCTTCTTGTAGGCCTGATTCAGATTCACCAACTGATCAGTGATGGCCTTACATCGCTAACGTGAACTAGGGTTACCTGCTCGTAGGTGTCGTTGTAAATGAAGTATTCAAGTTCGGACGCGCAGTTGGCACCAAAACCTTCCTTGCGCGCCTGATCCACTTGCCGTTGCAACACGGTACGCGGGGCATGCTGAAGGAGCTGATGCGTATCCCTGTGTGCACAAGCACATGATCAACAGGTTATTCACATCACTTGTATGCAAAGCTCAGTGTAGAGACGCACCGATCCGCGACGTCGCACACGAGGTAGGCCGTGCGGTCGAGCCACGCCGCGCGACGTAGCGTCTCCATTCGGGGTACCATGTGGAAGTCGCCGTATCCACGTTGCCTGGATGTGCACCATACAGCCCTTAGCATTCAAGGTCCATTTTTTTCGCTAATAAATATAGTTTTTATGTTTATTAAGATTCTTTAAGAACAATGGCCTAAAAAAGGCAGAAATAAATTCATAATAAAAAGATGAAAGTATTACAAAAATAAATTTCATTGTATGACGAACATAAGAATAATAATAAATTAATTTCACCAACAAAAATAACATGTTTTTATGATTATGTTATGCGAATAATAATAATAAAAATAGAAAAAATAAGTACCAGTTGGCAGCCTTGAAGCCGTCGAGGGGGTTCATGTCGACGCCGATGGTGAGGAGGTAGTCGCAGGCGTGCGATTCAAAGTCGTGGAAGTGGTCGAGGACGTACTCGGCGTCGTAGCGCTTCCCCAGCTGCCGACCAGTGAGATCGGTGAAGGCGACGATGACGGTGTCCAGCTCCTCGGCCTCCACCGCCCGCTTGAATTCGGCGTAGTCCAGCATCCCCGTCACCAGCGACGTGCGACGCTTCCCGCTCTCACCACTAGAAGAGGCTGAGTGAGATGAAGATGAGGTTGATGAAGATGAAAATGAAGATGATGAACAAGAGGCCAAGACTCGCGAGGCAGACTGGTGTCTCCATAGTGATGAGGAAGAAGTCAAGTGACCACGAAGCTGATGGCGCAGAGATGATCGCATCTTTGGTTTTGAGTAGAGAAGATTGTTAGTTTTTGGGTTGGTTGTTCTTTTAGTTTATTTTCTTGGTTTTCCCAATTATCCCTAAATTCCATAAATTGTTTGTGACATGTAGGAGTTGCTTTTCAGGCCTTGTTCAAGTTCTAGCTCTACAAAGGGCATTCACATACACTCTTACAAAGACACCTCTCACTACCTCAGGCAAACCTAAAGAGATCCAAGGCCATGATCACACTACATGGCCACCTATGGTTTTCATAAGTGTAACCAAAACTTCAATTTTTTTTGTTTCCTGGAATTAGAAAATTACAGAGATAATGAAACATGTATCTTTTTCTATTTACAAGGAAAGGAAGATGGAGGAGGGAGGAACAAAGGAAGGTGACGGGTGTGTGGTGGACATCGTGGCGCTCTTCAACAGTTACGACCAGCGTTACTTTAGGTCGCGATTGGCCTCTCGCGTGCGTGTTGGCTGGAGTTCCACTCTTCATCGGTACCGGTGCCACCAATTGTGCTTATTATTTGTATATATTTGTATTTATCTTTAAGTTACTTTTGTTATGTCTATGAATGGTGCGGCACAGAGAGACCGGAGAATGTGTGGTTCGTTCGCGGCGGGAAGGAGGTGGCGTGTTCATCAACCTGAGTGAGCCTATCCTGCGCTACCGTTCCCGGTCGGACATCATCGATGCACTTCTGGTGCTTGTCACCCCAGTTTCTCCTTCATGCATTCCTCCGTCAGCAGAAGTGAAAGCTAACCCTAACTTTGACTTCGCGTGTGTTTATGTCCTATTTGGTGAATGTATGATGCGTTTGATCCATCCCCAAGCATGAGATGATACATGCCTACTTGTACGTCACGCATAACCGGGACTGGAAAGGCCATGGTTCATCATTCATGAATCTCGCTCAGTACTCTCCTCTTCCTTCTCATTCTGTTAACATAATCTTTGGTGAACAAGTTGGGATTGTCATCCAGGACCATCAACAAGGAGCAACGTTCCAACATTCAACCGTTCCACACCTTCCGAGCGGAAGTAGCGTTCATCGAGGCCATGAGCAAATCGTCAACTTCATCAACACACGTGACAACGCAGCACGCAGTACCCGGTTCGTGATTGCGAATGTCCTCTTTTACGACTTGCTCGCTCTGCTGTGATCTGACAACGGATCATCCAGATGCACGCACTACAGGCACACTTCATCAGTACTTCACAGCGAAGGGTGCAGCTAAGCGAAAGGCCCAAGATTCGAGTCGTCCTCAACCTACTACCAAGGATGCAGAGTCAACAGAAGCGATAATCATATCATCGCCCGAGACGAAGCGGAGGAAGGAGGCGCACCCAACTGAGACGAAGTCAAACGCGGTTGAGGTCATCAAGCTTGATTCACCCCAAGACACTGTCACCCGACCAGAAGGGAAGGAAGATGAGAAACGACCATCAGAAGGCAGCGGTGGCGCTTGCCCCATATGCGGCATTGGGTTCGATGAACTACTTGGCCTGACTGACTGCCAGGATGCCGCCGCTCTTATGGCCATCAACTCGCACGTGGATTCCTGTCTGACACTCAGCTCGCTAGGAGAGAATCAGAAGACATGAACGGCCTTCAGTTATCACCGTACGCGATGCTCTTTGTTTGGAATTGTGCGAGCATTCATTGGCAAGCGAAGTATTCAGATAGAGGGCGCCAGGTTGTCGTACCACCAGATGCGCTGGTGGTACTGGATGAAAGCCAACGCGAGCAGACCGTTATGTGCTACAATAGCTACCGCGTAGCCAATGTAGGTCTTATCCTTGCGCAGCCTCTTGGCGATGGGCGCGAGCTGTCCATAAGTTTCCTTATATCGGTACCGCAGCTGCATGTATGTTAGCGAACAATCGCAGAAAAGGTAACTACAGGAAAACAGTACCAACAGGTAGCCGGCAAGACCAGCGAGAGTCACGAATACAGCATTGCACGAGACGTAGATAACACTGTGCACATAGTCCTCACCAGATAGTCTGCTCAATTCGCGGCCTGCAGTGTTCATATGGTCGTGAGCACCATTCACAAACGCTTTACTGTGGATCAATACGTACCAGAGTCATCGGTGAGAGAGATGTACGGCTCCTCAGAGAAGTTGTAATACTGCCCGTTGGGTCCATAACGAAGGACAGTACTGATGAAGAGGTAGAACACTATAGCTGCCATTTTGCTCACAATTCGCCAGAAGTAGAAACGAGCCTGTCGTCGCAAGTATCCTAAAGAGTTGCAGTTAATTGCTGTGCTTAAGTACGCAGATACTGGAGTTGGGGATCCAACCTGGGCGATTGTTGGAGTGCCCTCGATCATTAGGCTGATCTTCATTGTTTTCCACGTTCTTGTTGGCGCCCCACTTGCAGGTAAGCACACCCTTGATCCATATTCGGAAGACAAACCATCTGGAAACAACCTCCATGTTAATCTTCAAACTCTAAATGGAAGCAAGAATGCGTACGGATGCGTAAGAAAGATCAAGTTGGCGATATCGCCAAAGAATTGAAGGGCCCATATGTACAAGAAAGTCAGCGGGTTTTTGACGTTAGGATAGGCCAGCGTTTGAAACTGCAGCCGTTAGGAGCGTCAGAGAGAGCAGGGAAATGAATAGAGATCAGCCTGATAGCGTACCATATCGGTCATGTTATTGACCCAGAATCCAGCTATGAGCATACCAAGCTCCAATGGAAAGTGATCAGAGAAGGAAAGGATGGTTTTGCGGTTGGCGAAGGTGAAGATTGCTGCAGCATACATATACAGTCAGACAAGCATTAATTGGCCACAGCTAACTGGTAACGTACAGAGTGCGAAGGAAAGCACAGGCTGTACATTGGCTGGTACCTCGCGGAAGAAGATAACGTATACAGATAGAACGATCAGATGTATGAAGTTGGCGCAAGCAATTCGTATGTACTTCCAGTACAGTTTTTGCCATCCTGCTAACTTGGTACCGTCGATTCGTTCGAGCACGTACGCACCTACCAACAAAAGTTAGGTGAACGTGGAAGAGCACTATGGGTGATTGGCGTACCGATGAATGCGGTCGTGTACGAGATACCAAAAGAAATGAGGCCAATAAACTCGAAGTACCCAAACATCGTAACCAAAGGAACCATAATGATGATTTCTATCAGGTACGTCACGAACAGCATAGGAACTGCACACGCGCAACAGTTGATTTTGTCAGCTGATCGATGACACACCAAGATCTTACTTTGCCAAAAGCACGCGACGTACGGAAGGCAGAGAAAGGGTGGGGCGATTCCACTGCCCCAAAATAAGCTGTAACAGAGAGATAGCCGATCACCGTCATGATCAGGGGATTCACGAAGAACAGCATTGGCCAGCTCCCCTGCAATGCATCATATATCAGGAAAAGGGTCAGTATTCAGCTGCATCCATCATCCTTTCCCTTTGTATCCTTCATTTGTTCCCTTGATAAGGTGGCTTTCTTAATCATTTCAGAAGTTTTCTTAAATTCTATAAAATGTTTTCGAATAAATATCGAATATGAAAATATTTAAGAAATGCAAATGAAAAAGCGCGCGTACGTGTCGAGTAAAGACGGTGGCGGGATCGCCCAGAGGAGTAGCGGCGAGGGCAAGGATGAAGAGGTTGGGCATGACGGTGACGGCCACCCAGAAGGTCAGCTGCCGCAGCACGTACGATACCCGCATCCATCCGCCCTGCTGACTCGGTAGCAGCTGCCCATTTTCCTCTTCTTCATCTCCAGGGCCTTCCAGGTCGCGCCATTTATCGAGAAGGGCCTTGGGATCGCCAACATCATCGATATTGTTGATCGATGGTGTCCCGTACTCGGTAGAGCCATTGAAGAGGGAATCAGAAAGTAATCGCTGGCGCTCGTTGCGAATACGATCAGCAACCCGAGTCACAGGTGCCTGGTTCTCCCCCAACGGTGGGTCCGTACCTCCTCCCTCTAGTCCGTTTCCATCTGCCATTACGACGCCAAATTATCCGAAAGCCCTTTTCTTTAATTTTTTGTTTCCTTCCAAAATGGTGAGTATTGAGGCAAAATTAATTACAATTGAGAGATCAATTGGCCTCACGTGGGTGCTGGTGACGTAAATCATTCAAGTTAATTATCCGGATGGCCATCTTGTAGCGTAGTCCCAGCCAGACAATAGGAGGAATTTCCGCGGGAAAGCTGCTGTTTCTCTTCGGAAAGGAATGGAGAGAATTTTACTTATCTAAGGTATGTTTTTAATGCGACTGCAGTGGGATTCGATCCCGGGTCCCTACCTGGAGGACAGGAAGTCCAGGCGACTTTTCCGCGGATGCCAGCAGTGCGTTGGTCTGGTTGCGCGTGACCCTCGGGCAAGATGGATGCAGGAAGAGCGGGATGGCTGTGGAATTCACATCCCCTCGTCAGTACGCTGATATGGTTGATGACCACCCTCTGCACGTAACCGACTGATCCGCCTGTGCAGTTGGTTTTTCACGAATAGCGCCTTGCTCGACAAGAAGAGTCTACTTGCACACAACCCAACCGACGAACATCGGACCATTGCGTGACCCATTACATCAGCTTGGGGACTTTGACCAGCCAACTTCTAGAACCTCTAGAAGGCATTCCAGTAAAAGGTACACCTGTCCCCATCACGTGTGTACAGTTGCTTCCCCGTCGGTCTGGACTAAGTGTTGTCTTTGTGCAGATGGACGGCCACAGCACGAGAAGCGCGAAGCGGAGGAATCGTAGGAGATCCAAGCATGCAGCACAGCTAAGGGTGGACCACAGTAGTGAGAAGCACGAAGTTGACTTGGCTCGAGCCGAGGGCGAGAAGAAAACGAAACAGGTGATGGAGAAAGAGGAAGTGGAGGTGGAGGAAACGCATATCGAGGAGGTAACGACTTCGTCGGGCAGTGAGTCCGAAGAAGAAGAGTTGGAAGGACCTCAGTCCACGCTGGAGCTTCAGAAGATGGAAGCGAAGGTCCAGCAAGGGAACCTCCTCGATGAAACGAAGCTGGAGAAGGAAGAGGAAGAGGCAGTGCAGAAACTGCAGGAGAAGAGAACGTCAGCGCTCCTGCCTGCGGCACCTGTCACTGCCGTGCCACAGGAATCGATGCCCGACCTGAAGAAGGAGATCAAGGAACACGCCTCGGCGCAGCAGGGCAACTTGCTTCTTGATGATACTGCGAGCGCACAGCGACAGGAACCGAAAGTGGAAGAGAAGGAGAAGAAGAAGAAGGCAACGGAAGAGGAGGAGCGTAACAAACGCGGTGCAATTGACTGGGATGAAGAGGACCTACGGCGATCAGAGGGCGAAGGAATGCTCTATGCTGCCGCCACGCTGGAGGAGGAGCAGACGCCCCGTACGGGCAAGTTCACCACACAGGCCGAAATGGAGCAGCGGAAGAGAGAAACAATAGGAAAGAGAGAGGGGACAGAATCCAAGGCAGAGGATCGCAACAAACGAGATGCAATCGATTGGGATGAGGAGGACCTGCGACGAGCAGAAGGCGAAGGAATGCTCTATGCTGCCGCCACGCTGGAGGAGGAGCAGACGCCCCGTCCAGGCAAGTTTAACACGCAGAGTGAGAAAGAGCACAGGTTACGCAAGGATAAGGCAGTGTCAACGCCGAAACAGGAGACCGAAAGAGAGGCATACAATCGATTGATGCACGAGGCCGAGGAGGAGCATCGACAGCTTGCCCAACAACAGGAGGAACAAAAGCGTCAGCAAGAGGAGATGGCCGAGCTGGAACAGGAGCGGCTCCGCATGGCAGCGGATTGGGAACGCTTGGAGCGGGAGAAGGAACAGACAAGAGAGCGATACTATGAGCAAGAAAAGGAGGAAGAGGAGAAGAGGGAGGCCATGGTCAGGGCTGCAGAGGAAGAGGAGCGTAAACGTCGGAAAGAACTCAAAGAAAGAGAAGAACGGGAGAAGACGCGGAGAGATAGTGAAATCCAGCAGCTGGTCACACGCCAAAGCCTGGAGATTGCCAATCGGAAGGACGAACTGCTGCGCAGGTCTCGTCAGCGCATGAAGCCCGTGCACTGGGTGCCCGACAATGAAGTGGTCGGGTGCCAGAGCTGCCAAGAAGCCTTTACTCTCACCAAGCGCAGGGTACTCCTAACGATTGGACATTGCATGATTATGTGGTCAAGGCTGATCAATGCTTCTCTTAATGTTGCAGCATCATTGCCGTGCGTGTGGTAAGATCTACTGTGCCAAGTGTTCCTCCAAGAGCTGCCGTGTGAGATGGTGGGATGAACCTGATCGTGTGTGCGATTCCTGCTACATCAATCTTAAAGGTAGAGGTAAGTTCGTTGAGGCTTGGTGCACAGCACTGCTAAGGTATCTCTTTCCACAGGACATCTTGAGGGCAAGGTGATCCTCATGAGCGGCTCCCATGCTGGCGTAGCAGAGCATGTGGCTGAAGAGATAGCACGACAGGGCGCACACCTAGCCCTTCTCTGTACCAACCGCGAGGAGGCCTTCGCGCTTGCAGAGCACATTAAGGTAGATACTCTCCATGTGGAAACATGGTAATGGCGTACCTAACTCTGAAGCACTATAGCGAGCGACCGGCAACTCTGAGGTGTTGCCGCTGTGGGCCGACTTCGCCAGCTTAGACTCTGTGCGTGAGGCCGTGGATCAGTTCCGTAGGCACTACGACAGATTAGATGTGCTTGTGAACAACTGCACCGTGTTCCCCAAGAACGGTAGTGCCATTCATGCCCTCACACATGATGGGAACGAAAAGTTGTTCTCGCTCAACTTCTTGAGTCACATGCTGGTTACATACTCTCTTATCGACTTACTCAAGCTCAGCACGCCGTCCCGTATCATCAATGTCTGCCCCAAGCCAAGTACATAGCCTTGCATTCTCTTGCTGACAGAAGTGGGAGTCTGACTTTCTATGTTCAGGTGAGCATACATACGTCGACTTTGATGACTTCCAGATGGAAAACACGTGGAGCGATAATCGCGCGATCGAGCAGTCCCGCCTGGGCATTCACTGCCTCACACGCGAGCTTGGCCTTCGTCTGAAAGGTAGCACCAGTCGCCCCTGTGCAATCTGTTCCCTTCTGATACTTATTGTATCTTTTGCGCAGGCCAAGGCGTGGCTGTGAATGTCCTCGATTTGGGTGAGGTGTATGCACCCACAGATTCCCTCTTGTGGCGTGCCTGGAGCAACATCAAGGGGGACACTCCTTTCGCTGAAGCCAAGTAAGCAGCATCTGATACCTCCTTTCTGTCTCTGCATTCTTATCTAAGTGATCATCACGCAGGGAGGGTTACATGTACATGATCGCGTCACCACTGATGCAGGAGGTGAGCCGTGGTTGCTTCCTGCCTGATGGCAGACCCACTCTGTTCAAGGGCCGTGCGCTAGACCACGGGTTCTGCGCTCGCTTCTGTCATACCAGCTATGACTGTATTGCCAGATGGCTAACGATGGATGAGCGTGGCGTGATGGAGGGTCGCATGATGGAGCACACCCTCGCTGAACGGCTTCGAGCTGCCGTATCATGGGGAGACAGCGACGAGCAACTACGTGGCCAGATCGCGGTGGAGGAACGCCAAGTGATTACCGACGTGCTCGCGGATGAAGCGATAAATGTAGAGGGCAGCGGCGTGCGGCCGAGGCCAGTCAGAACAGTTAGCCAGGAGGTGCCGGAGAAGGATCGGGAAGCGGCGGCATTTGAGAAGCTGCACCACTACCTCGATCCGCAGCCGTTCCCTCACGAGACCTTGCCCGCTGCGCTCAGACCGAAGGGTAAAGAACGTGATACCGCCAGTCTGATGCACGCCGCAAAGACCGTCTTTGGCCAGGAAGCAATACCGCCCGTCGGCCACGACAAGCACGAGAAGTCGACGGAGAAGGCGCTGAGCGCAGAGGCAAGTCTTGATCTTTTCTAGAAAGCACCACCAGCCACGATCCTCTGAGGCCTGCTTCGATGAAAATAAAGAGGACAGTCTGGTCTGTAACTGAGAAAGAGGGCAAGAGCGATACGAGGGAAGCCAGCACTAGTGTATGAAGTGATAGCACACACACTACTGAGGAGATGGGGTGAAGGGATGCAACAGCATCTCGGAGAAAGCGGTGAGGGCAGGCACACCACGAATCTCCTCCTTCTGCAGCGGCACTTTGACAATGTGGAAGTCCTCATAGAGATCGTGCATCTGGTCGATGTACTTCTTCTGCATCCGTGCTCGCGCCATGCATAGGCCGCAGTTGCCTAGTAGTATTGAGAAGCAAAGCAAGATCAGTTACGAATATCTCCAGAAAGAATACGATCATCGGAAAAGCAAAGGTATGTACCGTCCTCTGGATAGAGCACTTGATTGATCACAATGTTTTGCGTGTCGATCTCAAATTTGCTTAGTTCCTGAACCAAACGCTCGGTCTCATAAAGCGAAAGGAACTGATGGTCATACGTAATCAGCTCCAGTGGTTTGGGTTGCAGGAGACAAAAGGAACGAACCTCGGGAATGCACACGCAGACAAAGGTGGTCATATCAGGATTCTTGAACTGAACATTGACCTGCTCGACAATCTTTTTGGTGCTCTCCATCTTGCTCGTGAGTGCCTCCTCGCCCTCAGGCAGATTAAACATAGATGTGAGCTGCAGCAGAAAGAGTACATGAGCTTAAGGTATCCCCAACAGTAAACCGCTTTGTAAAGCCGTACAGATGAGAATAGAGGGCCGAAGCGGGACTTAAGCTTAACGATTTTGCCTATGCTCTTATCCAGCAAGGTGGGGAATGACAGCAGACGAAGAGTGTGGCCCGTCGGTGCAGTATCAAAAACAATGGCCGAGAACTCCATCGTTTGTACAAATCTGCAGCGTTAGGATGATAGCTTGTTAACATCCAATTACACTGCGTTAGCGCCAAGATCGGGGGAGTGTACTTCATCACCTCGGCAAAGCTCATGGCTTCATCAATACCGGGTAGGGAACTTGTGAGCTCTTGAATGATCCCTGCTCCGCCCGGCACGCCGCTGAGGCCCATCATGTTCTCCATCTCCTCCGGATCCACGCGAGGTTCGACCTCCATCGCGAAGAGGTTTTCGAAGCCGTTCACTTTCTGCGTGCGTGTGTGTGAGCGCAGCAATCAGTGGTGTCACTCCGAGCATTCTCCTCCTCCGGAGATGACGAGAATGTGAGGCAAGAGGCTGAGACAGTACCGTGGGCTGCGCAGTGAACTTTTGGCCAAAGGCATCGGACAGGTTGTGGGCCGGATCAGTGGAGATGATCAGCACGCTCGGTCGCACCTTTGCTAACTGTGAGAGTTTCAAACAATCAAACAATTAATTTCATCTCTTGGTTTTATAAATATAAATATCTCAAATCAACAGTTAATTTTAATTGAATTATTTAATCTCCAAAGCTACAGTTGATTTTATTTTATGGCGAATTTATTTATTTATAAATGGTAAAAATACCAGAAATAAATTAAATGTAATACAACTCATTTTGTGAGATTAATTGCAATGATTAAATGGTAGAGAGGGTGGCCGACCTGGATGGCTACGCTGCAGCTGGTGGTGGTCTTACCCACACCACCCTTGCCGCCCACGAAGATCCACTTCAGGGTGTCCTTATCAATTAGGTTCTGCAGGTTGGGTTCCATCTCTGGGAGCTCCTCTTCTTCCAAGTGTCCTGTCTTGTCATTTTCCATTTTTTTTGGGATCTCTCTTAGATGATGGATGGATGGATGGATGAGGGCAAGATGAAGATGACAATTTTTCTTTTGAAGATTGTGCCACGCCACCGATTGGCCACTACACGTCAGCACGTACACGATATCGAAAGTCAAAACAAGTATCGGAAACGTGTTTCGTTGTTGGCAAACGAATTTCCAAATCTCTTATTCGTTTGGGACTGATTCAGCTAATCCACAAAAAGGATACACGCATACATCTTAAATCTTTTGTTGTTGACGAGGAAAGGCCGTCCTTCAAGGGTACTCCCATGCTTCTTTTTTCAAATTCACCTTCCATCTTTATGTCTTCTCAATCTTTTGTTTTTAATTCGTTTTATGAATTATTTAAAATGACTTGACGTCCCTTTAGTTAAAAGATAGAATTCCAATATATATTCTATTTTTTGTCCTTCCAGAGTTACTTTAAAAATCTAAAGGCAAGTTTTTATGTGTCTTTCTTTTTATGTGTTTTTTGTGGTACAGTACCCTCTTGTGTCTTGAGTGTCTTCTTCTTTATCAGGAACATGTATTAACAAGTACTCATTTGCAGCAGTTGTTGGTGTACACCAGAGAGACAGCACAGTATGTCACAGATGATAGACAGTGAAGCGCTGGACGGCGGCAGTTGCCTGAGTCGATCAGGCCGGTTGCAGGCAGCGGCGGGCTCTGAGTTCCACCTGATCCCAAACGAGATTGCATTGACCATCTTCGGGTACCTGGGCATGAAGGATCTCCTCAGCATCAGCCAGACATGCAAGCTCTGGAACTCCATCTCGGAGGACGACACGCTGTGGAAGCCGCTCTACAAGAGCCGCTGGGGAGGGTCCTCCATGTATGGCGGTGAGAAGGCCAACAGCGCACGTCTCATACCCGGCACTTACCCCGGCAAGACTAGACGCGTGCGTATGCAGCAGAGGGAGACGATGAATCCCAACTCTACGCCGCTACCGGCCAGCAGCTCCAGCAGCAAGCGCGCGCGCCACGTGCAGGAGAGCGATCAGGAGCAGATCGCCGGATGGCGTTCGTGGAAGAGCAAGTTCGTAACGCGCCGCAACTGGGTCGCGGGACGCGTCGTGTGGCACACGAGTATTGTCATTCATTCGCCACGCGAGGCCGAATCGATCACTAGCCTACGCTTCGATCAGGAGAAGTACTGTGCGGCCTCGACCGACGGTTCGATCTACGTGCGGGCCGTCGATGACGGCCGTACTGTTCAGACGCTTACGGGTCATCGCCAGGCGGTAACTTGTCTCCAAATGGAGAAGGATTTGCTGGTCACCGGTTCCAAGGACAACACCATCAAGATCTGGCGTGGACCGATGGGTGAGCAAGAGTGCGTACTCACTATCACCGGCCACCGTGGGCCCATCACGCACCTCCAATTCGTGGGCAAGCACCTGATGACGCGTTCTATGGACCTTTACGGCCACGTTTGGGATCTCAACACTGGTCAGTTATTGCACAGTGTCAGGTATAGATCTCGCTATCCGCCCTTTTCTGCGCTTTGAGATATACCCGACTTACACTTGCTTGCACGGAGCAGAGGCAACTCGTATTGCGAGACGTTTCAGATAGAAGGAAATAAGATGCTCTGCGGCTACAGGGACGGGTACATTAGGCTGTGGGATCTGAGAACGGGCAGGAGCCATCGCAGTCTTTACGGTCATACCGTATGTCTTCGCGACAGCTGATGGTGGTCACCGAACGCTAACGCACTTCCCTAGGGAGCCGTATCCACGATCAATTTTAATGATCTCATGATTGCCAGCGGATCGCATGACAAGACAATCCGGCTTTGGGACATGCGTATGCTACAGTCAGTCTGCACGTTCAGTCAACATAAAGGTACACACGGTCTATCGAGGCTCACTTACGCAGGAGCGAAAGCACTAAGTGGACATCCTATGCAGAACGAGTCAATGCTCTGCACTTGCAAGGCAATCGTTTGGTCTCTGCAAGTGCCGATCATGCAGTCAAAGTGTGGAACACGACAACAAGGCAGTATGTCTTTCCCACCTATCTAGCATAACAACTTTTCGCCTACTGAATCCCGCCTCTCTCCTCCTCGCAGGTGCTTGTTCGACCTTAAAGGCCACAAGGCCGCGGTCACCGATGTCCAATTCGACGAGAAGAAGGTGTGCTCGGCTGACGAGGATGGGTCCATCAAGATATGGAACTTTGCGGAAACCATGCCCTACTGAGAAAAGACACCACTCCTCAAAGATAGGCATGATACACAACCTCAAGCCTAGAATATTTTTAGATAGATACAGCTCAATACATGTACCATTATTTAGTACCATGGCGCTCAGGAGTTGGTGGTCGCTTTGGCAACGTAGGCGCGCAGGCCTTTGATGGTAATGATCATCTGCTGACCAACGGCCTGATCCACCGCTCGCGTGGGTACCCAACCCTTGATGTCTGAATGCCACAGGAGGATCACCTTCACTCGAGCTCGACCATCCTCCGTGCTGCCATCCCGCTTTATCAACGTGCCGCAAGGATGATTGTATCCACGCACAAGCCCGCGCACTTCGGGCTTGCTGGGATGCGTGACGCTCGCGCCCCAGGCGATGATCGCGTCGTCCTCCTGCTCAAGAAAGACGACATTCATCAGATCTACGTACGAGAACAAAGCGAGGTCCGTGTCCACGAGTGTACCGCTGACTCCTCGATCCGAGCCCACTCACGCAGGTCAACAAAGTCACGAGCCGAGATCACGCCGCCAAGCACTGGGAGCGTGCGGCTGTAGTCCAGCGTGCGGCGCTCGTCGCCCAACTGCTCCAACTCGCCGCTCTCCGGGTGGAATGTGGTGTCCCAGTGCTGTCTGTACTTCCACGTATAGTAGGCATCGAACACCGTCTGCACGGCCGACTCGTGCTCGGCCAACTCCACTGTGGCCTCGCACTTCCAGCACGTCACTCCGCCCTGTACCACCGCACTCCTGTAGACTTCCACACCATCCTGATCACAACACAATTAGGTACAATTTCATCAGACCTGACACACTTTAATTATCTAAAATATATTTTATGTGGAAACAGCAGAAAAGTGTACGGTCGAGGTTTCGAGTTGGTAGGTCCAGGAATTCAACTTGTCGAGGAACTCGTCCTTGTATTTGGCCGACAATGCCRCCCAGTCCTGCTGCTGCTCAGCCATATAACCTGCACTGTCTCTGTTGGTCTTGTCTGCACTGGAGGGCAGCCTTTTCCTTGTCTCCCTAAACGTTTTTGGTGGAGTTCGTCACGTCTTGCTGGTGCTTCGTCACGTTTCTGCTTTTATTAATCATAGAGAAAATATAAAGAAATTGATTTTCTCCTTTCGAAATTTCGCAAGTTTGAAAGTTTTCCAAAAGTTTCGTTTTATTCATCTTTGTTTCAGAAAATAATTATCTCTCCTAATCTAGCCAAGGAGGTGAGGCATAATCATCTAGTTGGTCGAGGGCGACACGGTGACCTCTCTGTGGTAGGTGGCTCTAT
>CDEZ01022658.1:0-19397 GCA_000826365.1 Acanthamoeba royreba | reverse complement strand
GAAGCTGACCGTTATCGCTTTTGGGCAAGTGACCAGACCAGGGGCAGCATATCTCCTGAACGACGGCCTCAACAACGATGCGGCTCCTCTGCATGGCGTTGGTGTTGACGGCCCTCGTGGTGGTCGCAGGGGGAGAAGCCAGCCTCGCCGACGAAAGCAGCAACAGAGGCAACGGCTGGCGCATCACACGGCAGTCAGGCAAAGGTGAGTTCGACCCAAAGCTTGCTTTGGAGATGGCCTACCTTTCTTCTGCCGCTTACGCTGACATCCCCCAGGTGCGCTCTCCTCCCTTCATCCTCTGCCTTCTCCTGCTCTTGTGTTCATAGCTCCACCTTGAGGCACTGAGCACCGTAGCTAACACTAACGCATGAGCACAGATCAAGAATTGGGAGTTTGATAACCCTGAGCTGACAAACAACCTCACTGGATGGATGCCCATCCGAGCATACGTCTCCCCGTCATTAACCAATGCTGCTGCTGGCTTTATCGCTCTCCATCATGAAAGGTCAACCTTCACATCCACACTATTGTGAGTGAAGATGAAGTAGAAGGAGAAGAAGGCTGACACGTACTCTTCTTGATACACATACAGGAAGCAACTTGTTGCCGCGTTCAAGGGTTCCAGTGGCATGCTCGACTTCCTCAACGACTTCATCTGTTCGGTCACTTCACTGCTCCACTACACCAACAAGTGTCAGCTCAACCAACATGCCGAGTTCCTCATCCACAAGGGCTTCTGCTGGTGTTATCAGTCACTTCAGGACACCTCTCTCCTCTACATGTTTGGCCTGATGCGTCGAGAGTACCCCGACTATGAGGTCATCGTCACGGGTACGCACTTGTCTTTGTCCACGTTCCCACCGTCGTGCTGATAAGCCGTCAGGCCACTCGCTGGGCGGAGCGCTTGCGACCTTGTTTGCGGTGGACATCGCCACCCGGTCGAACGTTTCCCTCAAGCTTTACACCTTTGGCGCGCCCAGGTCAGTCACTCACCGTTCAGAAAGAAAGGCTGATGTGTTGCTGACGTACTGTGTCATGATGATGGTGGCAATCAGGGTGGGCGACGTAGACTTTGCGAAAGCGGTGGAGGCACTGCCCATCAACGCTTGGCGCTTGGTGCACTGGAATGATATCGTCCCACGTTTGCCTCCCTGCTGTTCCGGCGTCATGGGGTGGATTGGTACGTTGAGAGTGATTCCACGAGA
The DNA here is from genome assembly GCA_000826365.1 of Acanthamoeba royreba. Classification (NCBI taxonomy): domain Eukaryota; phylum Discosea; order Longamoebia; family Acanthamoebidae; genus Acanthamoeba; species Acanthamoeba royreba. Next base: position 18,192 of record CDEZ01022658.1, on the reverse strand, counting down.
CGCCGGCAACTCCAGCACTCATCATCAAACTAACCGTTTATCCTCCTGCTTGTGGTGGTGACGAAAACAGTGAAGCGCACTTGCGATCCAAGTACATCAGGCTGTCCGTACCATTTTGGAGGTGAAGCGTGGTTCCCTGAAGCGATGAACCAAACCACGGTACCCAACGCCATCTGCACTAAAGGTAAGATTGTTCTGCTTCTTTTCGAAGATGAGGAGGTGGGTTGATCTCAACTACGCAACACCTCAGGGGAGGACAGCCAAACCTGTTCTGATCAGCTCAGTGTCAAGCTCTACGAGGGAGTGCAGCAGCATATCCGCTACTTCGGTTTCCAAGTGGGAAAGTTCTGGATGAACCAAGATCAGGCAAGGATCGAAGAGGAGCTCGAGATGAAGGCCTTCCTGGCCAAGCCTGAGGCCCACCGCAGATTCGAAGGTTTGTGAGGTTACATATGCTCTCTTCAAGCAGTTGTACATATAGCCATACCTTTTTTGTTCTGCTGCATATGCGGTTGTTTCTATCTTTGGAGAAGTTGCATATCCACTTAACGGATAATATATAATAGCTGTCCATTTTAGGTAGGCAGATGAAGATATCTCAACTTGAAAGAGAGTCTTTTTCACAACAAGGAAGCAGAAGAACGATAAAGCGGGTGAGGAAGAGAGGGTAGGGTCAGTCGTACCGATATCAGCCCACGCCCTCTCAGTCAGTGGAACGAAGCAAAAGCCCTTTCCCTCGACAGCGACGACTCGATGCGCCACGGGTGGTGGGTCGTGTTGGCGCTGGTTGTGCTGGTTGCGGGAGGAGGCGCCAGTCTTGCCGAGGAAGGCGTCAACAGCGTCAACAGCTGGAGCATCACACGACAGTCAGGCAAAGGTGAGTTCGACCCAAAGCTTGCTTTGGAGTTGGCCTACCTTTCTTCTGCCGCTTACGCTGACATCACCCAGGTGCGCTCTCTCCTCCCTTCATCCTCCGCCTTCTCCTGCTATCTTTCTTGTAGTAGTTGAAGTGAGATACTGCTGTCGCTAACACTAACACATGCACACAGATCAACAACTGGGAGTTTGACAACCCTGAGTTGACGCATAACCTCACTGGATGGATGCCCATCCAAGCCTACGTCTCTCAAGCATACACCAATGCTGCCGCTGGCTTCATCGCTCTCCATCATGAAAGGTCCATATCCACCCTTGCACGTAGCTGATGATGATGAAGAAGAAGAAGGTCAGTCGTGACTGAGGCTTTCGTGGTACATACGTACAGGAAGCAACTTGCTGCCGCGTTCAAGGGTTCCAGTGGCATGCTTGACTTCGTCAATGACTTCATCTGTTCGGTCACTTCACTGCTCTACTTCACCAGCGAGTGTCAGCTCAACCAACATGCCGAGTTTCTCATCCACAAGGGCTTCTGCTGGTGCTATCAGTCGCTTCAGGACACCTCTCTTCTCGACACATTCTCCTTCATGCTCCAAAAGTATCACGACTATGAGGTCGTCGTCACTGGTATGTTTCTTCTTGAGCAGTTAGCTAACGATTGCCACTAACTGATCATCTCTTACCTCCTCACTTGATGATCTCGTCAGGCCACTCGCTGGGCGGAGCGCTTGCGAGTTTGTTTGCGGTGGACATCGCCACCAGGTTCAACACCTCTCTCAAGCTTTACACCTTCGGCGCGCCCAGGTTAGTCACTCACCGTTCAGAAAGAAAGGCTGATGTGTTGCTGAAAGAAAGGCTTTCGTACTGTGTCATGATGATGGTGACAATCAGGGTGGGCGACGTTGACTTTGTAAAGGAGGTTGAGATGCTGCCCATCGACTCATGGCGCGTGGTGCACTGGAATGATATCGTCCCACACGTGCCTCCTTGTTGCAGCGGCTACCTCGGACTCTTCGGTGCGTTATCGGGATCGTCACGATCGTAACCTCCAAGCTTACCTCCTCCACTGTTGATGGTGAAAACAGTGCAGCGAACATGTGAAGCGAATACGTCGGGCTGTCCGTACCACTTTGGCGGCGAGGCGTGGTTCCCGTGGATTATGAACCCCACAACAGACCCGATCGGCCAGTGTAGCGAAGGTAAGTACTGTAACAATCTGCACAAACGGAGAAAGATGAGGAAGAAGGAGAGCGCTGATCTCAACCACGCACACCTTCAGGCGAGGACGAGACGACCTGCTCGGGCAAGCTCAATGTCAAGCTCTACGAGGGTGTGTGGGACCACATGTACTATTATGGCATCAGCCTGGGGACCTTCTGGAAGAACCAGGAACTGGCACGAATCGAAGAAGCGAACCAGATGGAGGCCTTCCTTGCCACACCCGAGGCCCATCAAGTTTTCCAGGGCTGATGATGCTTGTCCCCCACAGTCCTCATCTTCTTCACTTGTATCCTCTCTGATGATTGTACAGCATTGTTATGAGGTGAGCCTTGAGTTCCGTCTCACCTACGAAAAGAAAGGAAGAACTTACCATCAGCGCAGCCCTCAACCTCCTCTGCTCTTCGTTCGCTTCGCGTCGAGGCCTCCACCGGCCAGAGCAGCACTGCCTGGTCACACATATCAGACGAAATGGTGATACATCCAAATCAAGCAGTTCCTCCTCGTCCTGTTCGCCAGCTAGTCACTACTTCAGCCTTCGCCACCAGCCCGCACATATGTGGTGTGGCATCTCTCGATGAAGACGAGGAAGAGGGCGCTGATGAACCACCAGCAAGGAAGAGACGAAGGACAACAACGGGTCCCATGGCGCCACACGCTTACTACTTCTGAGGATGGCAGGCAGTGGTGTTAAACGCACGTTGTCAGAGAAAGATCACCTTGGAAGTCCTGGCTTAGGCTTCCACTCTTTGCTTTATCTGGTCTGGAAGGATGTTACAAGCACTTGCAGTGTGAAGTGGGAGGCCAGAACGCACCCTCGCGCCCAGATCCTGGACGCGAGGGTCATTAGGTACGAGAGGAAGACGGGCACGGTGATCACCGTCGGTAGCGGCGGTAGCACTGGTGGAGGGTCCACTTCCAGCTGTCCTTGAACGCGAGGCCTTCCTGCATGAGGAACACTTCCATCGGGTCCTTGTGTCGGTCGATCACTCTCTTCAGGCATTCTCGCGAGATGAGTCCATTCAGGCGTCCCTTCTTGGTCACATACGCATCTGAGAGCCTGCACATACGAGATTAAGCATAGGACAACTTTCAGACATAACACAGGAACGTACTTGAGCGTGATGAACAGCATGTGCACGTACGGCATCGGCATTTCATCCAAGATCTGAATAGGCACGGGAATAACAGGCAGCGGCGGCCGGTTCGGGAACATGCCAGATTGCCGTAGCTCTGAAGAGCTTCTCACTGGCCCTAGCGAATCGGTTCGTAGTCGAAGCATTGATCCTCGAGTTGAACTCCGGTGGCGGCCTTCGTCTCCCAATGGTGTCCCCTCTGGGCGACCCACACCTCCGCTGCTGGAGGCACTTGGAGCAGCCGTTGTAGCACTCGCCGTCACGCCCGCAGCACCAAGCAGGGGCACCACATTGGGGTTAGGCCTGGGTCTATCTTCCTTTGCTACTGTTTTCTTGAAGATTGGCATTTCTGTGTCCTCCTTCACTTCAAAAATGTCGTTAAGTCGGGAGGCCGCTGGCGCTCCCGCCCTCTCCTTCTCGGAAACCCTCCGTAGGGCCTGCATGCACATAAGGTGAGTGAAATGACAAGGGTGGGTGAATGCTTTGTGCGCACCTCTTCTTCAGAGATAACAGGTGCTGAACCGAGCCCAGTGTCCGATCTGCCCCAGAATGTTCCGTAGGTCTTGCCGATGAGGTTTTTACCTTCACCCTCGCCTAGACCTTCACCGAGCCACCCTCCCTTTTTCTTCATGCCTCGATGGCCCATAACATACTCGTCATCTGATTCATCCTCTCCCGCCTTGCGGCCTGGCTTGTGCTTCCTTTTGCGAGGCTTTGTCCGGCCCTTTCGCGCTGGCGTTCCAGTCCCACCGGTACCCGCTGCATCTTTCGGGTCGGTGGTTCCTTCTTCGGTTGGCTCAGTAATGCATAACACCAGCCAGCGAATAAGATCCTTTCGTTTCACATAACCAAGCAGGATACGTGATTCTGTTGGAGGGGCGAAGACGTCAGAATCGGTCACATCTCATCAGTGGAGATAAAGTTGTTAACTACCTTCTGAATCAATGACAGGAAAAGTTGGCTTATCCTTATACTTGCGCATGATCCTGGCTACCCGCGAAGGACTGGCATTGATAGGAATTGATAGTGGATTGCGCTCCATCACATCGTCGGCCGTCATATCAAACATACTGCGTGAGAAAAATGGGTGAATACCAACCTAACGCCAAAACAATAAATTGCAGCAGCAGACCTGTGCTCTAAATCCGGCAAGTAGGGAAGGCCCTTAATCTTCGTTACAGCGTCATAGATAGACGGGGTAAAGGTGCGAGAGACCATGAATGCGATGGATGTCGCAAGCTGGCAAAAGGTAGAAATGTTAGTACCTTTTCGCCCAGTCAGTGTAGTTCAAGTGTCACGTACAATGATGGGTGACAACAGGTGCATCTGCCCGGTGATTTCCATGATGATAATGGCGCTGGAGAGAGTATGGGACATCCCTGCTGAAAACGCCGAGGCACCTTTTTTTGCCTTGAATAAGTGGCACACCCTTACTCGAATACAGTGAGGCTAGTAATAGTACCAATTACGGCATAAGTAGCTGGTATAATTTCTACAGCTTTGTCTTGGGGAAAGAAAGCCAAGCCGTCCGGGAAGGCGCTCTTCAAAAACTCCCCCGCTGCACGACCCATACCCGCTCCTGTGTCCGCAAGTGCTTAGCATGGGAGTACCACTTAACAGGGCATGTGGCCAAGTTACCAATGATGAGTGAAGGCGCATAGAGTCCGCAAGCAATAGGCATTGATGCCGAAAAGGCCAAACCAAAAAACTGTGAAAATATATGTGAGTCGCAGTGGTTGGAGTGAATGAATCTCAGAACGTACGCGGGAAACCGTAAAAAGGAGGATGCTAGCAACAACGGGGAAGTGGCTGTGCCAGTCCTTGGCTCCGCCAGGTCGTGTGTTCAGTTCACCTATCCATATCATCTCCTTGAGCGAACTCAATCCCGGCAACTGGAGTATGCACGAGTGAGCTACTAGATTATGGTAGGAAGTATTATATCAACGTACCGACATAAAGTAGAAGTTACCCGGGAATGTGATGATCGCTGTAGCCAGTATAACCCATAATGAATAAGTGTATGGGCTGTTTAGGTAACTGTGTGAGTCTCACACAGCTTATCATGGAACAGACAAGAAGCTCAGAGTTACGTACTGCGAGAGCCAAGCCACAATTTTGGCACGCCAGACAAGGAATGGCGATCCTTTTCCAGGGCCTCCCATCCCGGCAAACCACCTTCGCTTGAGAATGATCTGACATATGAGCTTGACGAGAGAGGCAGCGGTCAGGCCGCACACGACCCCTAAAATGTAAGGGAAATGAATTAAACTGGTTATGTGAAAAGACGTGGAGTAGTATGGAGTACCGAGAAGACCATGGAAAACTAGTTCTGTATACACCCAGCAGTCACGTGGAAAGTTGGTGGGTGCAGTGGCAGACTGCCAGCTATATTATTGGATGATTAGTAACCTGTAACTAATTGGCCTACACAGAGTAGAAGAGTAGAAGAGCACCTCACAAACTGGTAGACGATCGCTGATATCACCGCACACTGGAATGTGAGAAGGTAGTTTCGCACTGGATAGTACGTGGACGTCACTTCTATGCTGAACAAGATACCTGAATTAGGAAAAAGGCATAAGCACAGAGTTGCATCACACTGCAGGCACGAGTTGAATTACCGCCAATCGGAGCACCAAAGTTTGATGACACACCCATACCACATCCCACAGCGAGCATTTGCTGATACAGCTGAGGATTCTGCAAGTGCCAGTGTACATGAGATACTGGTGCTTCAAAGTGTAAGGAGGAAACCACTTACCTCGCGTATGAGATGGAAAGGGCGAATTTTAGATAAAAGATTGGCAATCATAGCTGACACGTGTACGAAAGGACCCTTCTTGCCAATCATCAAACCTGATTGTTTAGGAAAGAGAATGGATAAGAATTATGTATGTACTGCAGATGTGACACGACGAGGGCTTTACCACTCGATAAGCCAAAGGTAAGACTCAGGATTTTGGCCACAAAAGTTTTAAAACTGAGGAGTCCCTTCAGCTTTACACCGGAGAGAATACATTTTATCTCAGGAATCCCGCTTCCCTACGGTGCCACAAAAACGGGCAATTAGAACAAAGCTTAAATGCTGTAGCAAATGGCTCAAGAGGATAGCGTGCCTGAGAAACAGGACTGATCTGACAGCTTGCAATGGCCAACGCTGTGAAAAAGAGAGTAGCAGAACCCCATAAAAACCAATCCTCCCAGTAATTATGAGGAGCTTTCGCCAACCAATATCGCACTGAATAAGATCACAATAACAAAATTAGGACAATAGACATCAGGAAGAAAAGAGAAAGGGGAAGCGTACATCGGTGGCAATAGATGATAGTCCAGTCCATCATGCCACCAATGGCAGCGGTGAGAATGCCAAGAAGAAGCAGATAAAGCCAGATAAAGGGCGTTGCGCCCAGGAACTCCTTAAGATCTGCCGTGAGAGTATCGAAGCACCCAATGTCTACAGGTCTGTATTCAGATTATTCCATACGTTAGTGTGGATTCACGAATAACGCAGAAAAGAAGGAGCGGTCGTACAAACGCTTCTTCTGAGGCAGCACACCACCGAAGCCGCTCGCAACGATACCGTCATTCATACTATCGCGGAGCTTCATGACCTTGGCTTTCTCATCTTGGTAGACGGCAGAATCCTTCTCTTTCTTTTCCACGAATGACGGCATCACCATATCTGCAAAGTCGAACTTGAACTCCTCCTGAAGTTCATACGCATGCTGCTTGAGTTCTTTGATGTCCTCCAGCGTCACTCCTCCCACGCGAGGTGCTCCCTCATCCTTGACATCTTCCGTGCGCACGCTGGCTGCCGCATCACTTGTTACATTTCCGTCTATGTCATCTTCATCCCCTGAAAGATCTGAGTCAAAGTCGGAGAGCGAGTCATAGTCCTGGCCCTCCCCGGCAGGAACCGCCACTCGCACGTTCTGCAGCTCCTCTACGTCCTTCGCTGTAAGGACATCAGCCTCCGCGTCATCCCTCATCTGTGACGGCACAGAGCTGACTCCTGCGGGATCTGTGGAGTCCTCATCCATAAGGTCGTCGTCGTCCTCTTCGCCTTCTCCGAGGATTCTGCCGTCAAGATTGGACAGCTCCTCGTGCTGCGAAGTGCTCATCTTCGTGACGTCCTCTTCCGCTCCCCCAGCCTCTGGTTTGCTCTCTCCATCGTGCTGCTGCTCCGTCTCGCGTTGTGGTTGCTGTTGTGACGTGGGATCCATGACGACGATCCCTCGACTAAGCCCGCCCCTACCGATGGCGTGTTGCTCCTCTCTCAGCTGGGGCGTAGACACTCGCGTACCCTCGATATCGGTTGCCAGTTGGGAAAGAAGAGGTCCTGACGATGCGTGAGGTGATCCCCTTCTCCTGCGCGACACAAATCTGCTCGGCTGTGGCTGCTGGAGAGCGCCGTACGGCAAAGAGGAAGCAGATGTCGCTGTCGATGACGATGCGAACGATGTTGATGTGGAAGATGGCGAAGATGAAGTAGAGAAGATCGAAGAAGGGATGGAAATTTGCGAGGAAAATGGGGAAAAGGGAAGCGCGGCGGTTGATGATGATGCTGCTACTTCCTCAAAATATGCTGCGGAATCTGGTGATGGAGAAGGAGGAGGAGATGTAGGAGAGGCAAGAGACGTACGTGTAGCGGCTGCAGACGGTGGAGATGCCGCGCCAGAAGGGGAGTCCGACCCTCTACGCGATGCCGGCAGACGTGGCTTCCCCGCACGCTTACGTAGCGCGTGCACCAAACTCGGTGCAAACGCAGGCAAAACATCGTCCGAAACAGGAAAGTCCCACGACGCCGTTTGGATCAAATCTTCATCTTGAGCATCCAAATTTGGACCAAAAGACCTGCGCTGGGATCCAGGAAATTCATTTTCTTCTTGGTATTTCCTTTCGCCTTCGTTTTCTCTGTCGCTTTCGCGTTCGTGGTGGGGATAAGGAAGGAGGGGAGAAGGCCGCCAGGGCTGAGGGGAATAAGGGGAAGGGCGAGGTAGTTCCTGCGAGTACGAGGTGGGATGGCGATGGTGATGGTGCAGAAAGTGGGATGGCAGGGGTCCGCTGTGCGCGAGGTGTGCAGGCGGCGCAGGTGCGGCGCGGGCTGATACCCCGGGTTCAAGCGCAGACCAGCGCATCAGCCTCGGCACGCGTTGCGGGTCACGCCCGTCCGCGCGTTCTTCCATCCCCGCTCGCAACTCTTCAAAATGTTGTTTTTGCAGAACTGGCCGAGCAGGTCCTGCTTCTGATCCATGTGCTTGTTTTGTGGGCGCAGCATCCGAGCTACATCACGCGCCTTTAGGACACCTAAGCCGGAGCTTGCGCACTGCGAGGAAGGAAAAGAAAATATTTTTGATTTCTTTCGTTCTGAATTTTAACAATTCGAAATATGAAAGATATTTGGGCGGAGACTTATTTGACGTATTTTTAAATAATTCAATTCTCGCTGCTCCGTCACGGTGCACTACTGTTCGCCCACAGCTCTTTCGATGGTGTGTTGAATGGAATGAAGAACGAGTGCACCACATCAGGGGAAACCTGAGGAAGGTTCTCGGTCAGGGTTGATCTTGGCAGCCAACAAAAGAGAGATACGCTTACCTCTTCGTGGTGTGAGGGCTTCCACTTGGGCTTGTGATGCTTCTCGATGATAACAGCCTTTACGCCTTCGATGAAGTCGTGGAACGCCATAAATCGACACGCGACTCTGTAAATGTATTATGTCAAGTAATCCACACCAGCGGATGATTGGTGGTACTTACCTCAAGTCCATGGCGTAGACCTCTTCAAGTGACAGTCCCCTGGCCTTCAGTAGAGCTGCAAATGTTACCTAGACAAACACCCTAACATTAGGCAACAACTGCAGTTGTTCTAAACGTTCCTCTAAGTACCTTGACCGACGTTGGGGACCTCTTGAGAAGATCCTTTAGCGTTGTGTTCGCCCAGGCATTCTTATCTTTGTCTTCTTCCAATCGGAGATATATCTCTTCTGCGGTGGCAGTATGGAAGTACCTCCGAATGCTGGCAGCGTGCTCGTAAAGTTCACACTGGTCTTCTGTTGTCATAGGAACGAGTCAGCAGCAGTGCATATTGATAATTCGGCATGACGTACCGGGTTGTGAAGAGAACTTAGATAAGAGTGATTCTACGGCAGAAGCCGAAACCAGGTTGGCCGTGCGCAGGGAAGTCTGCGCCAGCTTCAGATTGAGTGCGTTAGAGCATGTGTACCAGCTAGCTAAATACCTCCAAGTCGTTCAACTTCGTCTTAGACACAAAGTGTGTGCCTATCTTGCAGTGCAGCACATCCGCTGCTCCGAGGCGAATACCAAGCAAGGCCAGATAATTACCAACTCCATCTGTGTACTTTGGATTAGAGGACGAAATCACGTAAGAAATAACCAGCGTCAACTCGCACCTGGCAATCGCGAGAGGTAGTATGTTCCGCCAACATCAGGATAGAACCCAATCGCTGTCTCGGGCATTGCAAACGTCGTGCTCTCAGTAGCGACCCGGTATTTACAGCCTGTATCGGGGCATTCTAAGCAACCAGTAACTGCAACACCTGCCACACGTACCGATGGCAAGTCCAACACCACCACCCATAGTGATGCCGTTCATAAGAGCGATGCTGGGTTTGCTGAGCTTGTGGATGAAGCAATCCAACCGGTACTCTTCGCCAAAGAACCTGTGCGGATAGGCATAGTTACCCTTCATTGCTTCCTCTGCCAGCGCACGGATGTCACCTCCTGTGCCACCGCCAACCAAATGAGAAACCATGACACACACAATTCTCATGTAGACGTCATACACGGCATCAACAGGTGTACCTGCGCAGAAGGCGCGATCGCCTGCTCCCTTCAGCACGATGAGCTTCACCGCCGCGCTACTCTCCGCGTCACGCAGAATACGCCACAGCAAGTCGATCATCCCTGTCAGAGACCAGTACCATACACACCACAACAACGACAGTCTCTCTTAACCTCTGATGGCCACAAGGACAAAGGTTTTCATCTCGAGCTCATGGGTATATACCCATGTTGAGGGCATTCAGCGCCTGCGGTCGGTTCAGCGTCACCACCAGGCAGCCATTGGCGTGCAGCGTAGCCTCCACTTGTGCCTGCTGCAGCATCTCGTTGCCAGCCGTAGTCTCATTCTGCAGACAATTTTAGCATTTTTGATTTATATTCATTAATTCATTTAAATTGAAGATAAGGAACCTGTGTGTAGCAGGAAGGAGAGGAAGTGGCCAGATGTGCGGTGAGGGTGTGGACACGCCGTGCTTGGGTGTGCAGGTGCATTTTGCGCAAGACGCTGGAGGAAATATCTTGCGAAAAGGGAAATGATTTGCGAAACACGAAATTTTAGACTGCAGCACCAATTTGTTTCGCAAACAGTCTTGTTTTCAGAAAACGCGCAGTTGGAATTTCTTGTTTTTTTTTGAGGTCACACACTGGCAACGAGGAGGATTGTTGCCAACAACTCACTTGGGTTGCAGGCCTTGGATGCACGAGTACACCAGAAGACCCTTCGTGTTGCCTTGCTCTGGCGTTCATTCTTGTTTTCTTGCAACTAGCACGTGGTCCTGAAAGTGGAGTATGAGAAGCGTGGTCATGGACGCAACATGGCTTAATAGCTTCTATGTTTACCTCCTTCCCTCCCTGGCAGCCCTCTCTTTCTTGAGCATCACCGTGCAGAGGCTACCAAGGTGACCTGCAGCATCCAATATACACAAAGGGAACATGTCATGACTTTCCTGAGTGCTCATCCTTCGTCGTTGTGGCGTGCATGAGAACCTCAAGTGAGCTCTACACTTGCTCGGACGGGGATACGGGAGGTTCGTATGTGCAGCGAACACCCTGTGCCTCCCCGAACAGGAACAACCGGGAACTTGTGTACCATTCGTGCTTTGTAACTCCTATTAGGTCTCACTAGTGACTCTTCCTAGTTACGCTCGTACTGGGAGGAGTGGAGAAGCTCAGACTCCAACGAAGCCTTTAAATACGTCACCTTCTTCCCACTCACTTCACTCACCTACAGTACACAAGCCCTCGCACTACCCTTACGTACGTACATCCACACACTCCTTCAGGACAAGGACCTTCTAGCCAGCTCCTCTACTGCTCTTGCTTCCGTCCGACCTCCTTCAACTCTCGTAGTCATCTAGTCCTCCTTGTTCATTACCTCTTCGACTTGTTGCCAGTACGTCGTCTCGTACTTCTTCTCCTCGCCCGGATCGATCCACACAAGTCTTCACGCGTAACGCGTACACTCACCAGCCGCCCATAGGCGAGACCGACAGCGCGCAAGTACTCAAACGTTCCGGTTTCGCGAAGCGACCCGTCCAAGAGAGCTGCACGAAGTCACCAGCGATCCGCAGCAAAGATGAGGCTGCCTCGGGCCTTCCGCAAAGCCGACCGCCAAGTGCAAGTCGCAGAGCAGGAACAGCAGCATGAGCGCGGTGTCGACAAGTGGCAGAGGCTGCTCGATACCGAAATACCGTCGTCTCCTTCGGGTTCCTTCTCCACTGAGTCGATTGAGGCCGTATCGGCCTCGTCGTCATCGGGAATCTACAGCTCTTGTTCGCCGCTCGGCCGACAGGTGGAGGACAAGGCCTCGCCCAACATGCAGCGCCTCCGCACAGCTGCACAGATCGCCGCGTTGGCCTCGGCCTGCGGCACTCAACCGGTGTTCCTTTACGTGTAACCTATAGATGAGGTTGCACCCAAGGAGTCTCCGCGATGAATCTGTACCACTAACATATAATAAACACCACACATATATCCAGTAACAACGAACACTGTATCTTGAGCATACGATAGCGGGATGGATAACCTTGTTTGAGGGATTTCCCTCCCATATCATACGAAACAAGGACAGCACAAAGGGATGGCCTTACTTGCGCGCGACGTCGTAGTTGGCCACGAACCAGTCGACGGTTTCCTTAATGGCTGCATAGGAACCAAGGACAGGAGCGTGAGGACCAGTCACCAACTAAAAGAATGCAGAAGTTTAGGCACGCACCGTCACGCATAGGAGTGAACTTGAAGTCAGGGAGGTAGTTCCTGAGCTTCTTGTTGCTGGCCGTCTTCTTGAATTGTCCATCAGACTTGGTGGTGTCATACTGCGGGCAATCACGATGTAAGATAAATAGTTGCGGGAAGGGCGATCGGGGACATGGTGCCTTGATCCTATCCAGAGGATAGCCCATGGCCTCGGCGATCATTTCAGCAACATCCTTGATAGAGATTTCGTCATTCTCATCGACAGAGAGAATAATGGGATCCACCTCATTGTAGTTGCGGACAACCCTGCCAGAGACTCACGTTAGGAGTGGCCATTGCATAAGATAGCTGACGCAAGTACGCACCATATCATCAGGCGTGCCAAGTCGAGAGAGTAGATGAATTGCCTCAGGGGCTTACCCGTACCCCACACGACGAAATCAGTATTGTTCTCTGTAGCATACAATATCAATTAGTTGCGTTCCAGCTCGCTCTCAAAAAGAGGATCACAGTACTATTGGCCAGGTAGAGCTTGTGCATCAGGCCGGGCATGACGTGGGAGTCCTACAGACTAAGGAGTTAGTGGTGCAGCAGAGAATAGCAAACAGAAACTCACTCCCGTACCTCAAGGTTGAAGTTATCCCACTTACCAAAGATGTTGGTAGGCACAACTGAGGTAAAGTTACAACCATACTCCTCACGGTAAGCCCTGATAGCAGAGGTCAGTCCTGAGAATGCAACTCTTCCAATGGTGGGATGATGGAAAAAACATGCCTGTTCTGTACGTCAATCATGCGCTTCGCGTAGGCGTAGCCCTCGTTGGAGGGATGCGGCGGGCCGTTGTGGATCATGGTCTCGTCGATCGGGTAGGTCGTCTTGTCCGGGAAGATGCAGGTCGACAAGCACGAGACGCACTTCTCCACCTAATTGCAGCCATGCGCCATCGAACAAGAAGGTAAGTTCATGCTATCGCACACCTTTGAGCAGGCGGATAGGCACCTTGTACTCCTTGGCGCACTGCAGGACAGTGTCGTTGATGGCTACATTGTCTCTCCAGAACTCAACCTGTATCGAACATCGCACTCGTTACTTTCTCTCTACAATGCCATCCACATTCAATATCTTCTCTTCATCATCTTCATCGCCATCACCAGTTCCATCAACATCCTCATCATGGGCACTGCAGAAAGGCGCAAAGGAGTAGCGGTGTAGAGAAGCGCTATGGGAATGCCTGCCTTGTACTTCATGTTCTTGAAGAGCCCACCGACGATGGCAGCAAGGTGCAGGATGTGGGTTGGGCGGTACTTCTCGAAAATGGCCTTGGTATCCTCCATACGCCTGCGCCGCGTGTAGAGCAATCATCAGCAACCATCAAGCACCCAGAAATTAATTTAATTTAAATCCTTTCCCTCTTCTCACCTCGTATATGTAAAAAATATTATTTCAAAATAAATAAAGAACCCGAAAAATATTTCGAATTCGGTATTGGGTGATTGAAAAATTATAATTTTAATTCGTACCGAAGATCGCCATCGCGAGAGGCAAGGAAGATCCACTCCTCGCCCTCCTGCTTCTCGCCTTTTTCGAGGACCTCCTGGATGGCACGGCCCACCAGACCCGACCCGCCCGTCACCAGCACACGCCTCTTGCTGCCCTCCATCTCCGGTCCTTTCTGCAAAGAAATTATTTTCTCTTTTTTTCTTTTTCATTTGATTTAGTTCATTTCCAAACAATTTCCGAAATAGCTAAATAATACACACGGTGCGAAAGGCGGGTGGGATGCGATGCAGGGTGTGGGAAGGCGAAGACGAAGATGGGATGCAATGCAGCATGTATTGCTCACGAAAAGGCAGAGCACTTCTGCGTTCCAAGATGGCAACAACCCGCCGCACGCTAGCGTGGAGCTTACGTTTTAGTGGGGGAAGATTTCGACGGCGTGGTCGTCAAGGACGCAGAAGGCGATGATGAACAGGAGTTCCACTCGGCTGAGCTTGTCATTGATCGCGCTGATTGTTGTGATGAAGTCGTAGTAGATCCAGAAACAGGAGGCTGCACGGAAACTGTCATGACGTCCAGTTCGACAGACTTTTCAAGTTCGTCGTGAAGGAAGCGATCCTTTTGGGACTGCTTGCTACCCTGGCGCGAACCCTTGCCGTTCAGGAAGTGGCGCCGGCTGGGTGGGTGCATTCGGCAATTATGCACCAGCGTCTGTTGGGCAAGGCCCGGGAACCATTGATTGAGTCGCTGCCACATGAGCTCGCGCTGCGACGTAGTGCTCACCAGCGAGAGGCCGCCGAGCAGGGTCATGGTGCGCTCCGTGCGGTGGTGCAAAGTGCCGCTAAAGATGCGTCGCTCGAACGTAGAGTCAGGTGCCTGGAAGCAAACCTTATGCTGATAAAGACGACCGCCAGTTCGCCGGTCCACGCCCTCAGCGATCCAAGCAAGGTTCGGTACTGAAGGCAGCACCTGTACGATCTTAGGCTTGCAAAACATCGAGGATAACGGCTCGGGCGACACAATAATGGGAGACTCCTCAGCCTCTGACTTCTCCTCCTTGATCATTGTGGATGCCGCCCTTGTCGGTTGAAGCAAGGGAGATAAGGGAGGCGAGGGAGGCGGAGAAGAGCCGAGCTCGGGCGAGGATGAATCAGACGACTCGCAGCTAGCGGATTCGCTTGACGGAAGAGTATTCTTGGTGGACGAAGTGTTCAAACTCGTACTTGCGTATGCGCCGATAACGGGCGCGATAGGGACTTCTTTGGGGACGAGCGCGGCAGACTGAGCCATCTCGTGGATGAGGAGCTCGAAGCCATCAAGCGTATGACGCCGAGGGCTGAAGAAGACGACCCAGATGAGCTTGCCCTTCTCGGGAAGAACGGTGTAATAGTAGAACTTGCAAGTTCCCGTCCTCGCCAGAGACACGTTCGGTTGATTCGGATCGCGCGGGTCGGTTGATAAGACGCTCATGGCTGAGGCCATCATGGGCGCTGGAATGGATCTCGAGGTAGCAGGTGACAGTGAGCCCTGCGGTACCAGTGGCGAGGTAACCAGCGACCTAGACGACGAAGCAGGAGGGAGCGTCCCAGCATGCGAAGGCATCGATGGCGATGTGATCAGCGGCGGCTTAGCCGTCGAAGTGGATGCAGGAAAAGTTCCGGAAGACCTGATGTTCTGCTGAGACTTTGACCTCGTAAGGACACCCGTCGCTTCCTTCCCCTTAGGGGAAGCCGATACGTCACCCGACTGTGCTCGGCCGATCTGTGGGCTTCGCGAGGATGACGGCGATGGCGCTAGCTGCGCTAAACTGCCATTCTGGGAGGAAGCTAGCATCGATGGCGGGCTACGCATGAGTGGTCCACGAAGGACAGTCCCTGATGTAGGCGAAGCTGATCTGAGCGGGGTTATGGGTGTAGGCATGGAGGACCCCGGGATTCCCGGGATCACCGAGTGCATCATGGGCGCCGTTGGCGGCATGAGGTGCGAAAGCGATAACTGGGCGTAGGGTTGCGTGGAGAAGATCAGCGACGTATGGTGCAGGGTATGATCAGATCCCATGCCCGCGCGTAGGCAGCACTCTGGAATCGCCTGCGGGAGGATGGGCATATGAGGTAGACCGGCGGCGGATGAGGCGGCGAAGTACTCCTGAAGACTTTGCACCACCTGCGCGACGGCGTTTTGGGGAGGCAGGGATTGCAATATCTCCGACATGGTTGCACCTCGAGCCGGTTGCGTCTCGGCGTCTTCAACAGCAACTGCAGCCAACTGAGCTAACGCGTTGAGAGTGTTGGGTAGCATAGAGGGCAGCTCGGTCGCGTTTTCCTCGTGTTCTTGGCTTTCAGTCTTAAGTTTCTTGCTTGCCAGCTTCACATCGGAAGCCTGCTGGTGATCCAGATGCGTCTCGTTCGCCGTGTCAGCGTGTTCGCGCTTACGCTGGAGGGTCTGAGCTTGCGGGTCAGCTGCTGGGGTCTGACTAGACACCAAATCTAGAGCGCTATCCGGGCCGGGCGAGTGAACGATGCCCTCATCCTCATCATCGGTGGAATGCTCGGGCGTATAGGCATGAGCCTCGACCTTGCTCTGTTTCGGCGAAGGAATGCGCGGGCTACTAGACTGCTTTTCTCTATCGCCGTCTGGGAGTTCAGCCTCCGAATCGGCTTCGGATGGTCTCTTGCTCGGTGAACTTCCTTGTGCCTCCTTGGCCACTTGAGGCTTTTGCTGGCCTTCTTCTGTGTGTGTTTCCAACGCGTCCTGCTTCCTCTTTTTGCCACTGGCGGATTCTTGTTGGGCAGGCTCGGATGTTCGAGCCTGCTGTTGCTGCTGCATAACTTGATCGACAGGAAGCTCCTTGTTTTGAGCTTGGCTCGCCACAGGAGCCGCCTGCTCCACAGGCTGACTCTCTCCTGCTGTCTCGGCAAATGGTATGTGGGCGTCATCGCTCGTCCAACCGTCTGAATCAACGACAGCGTATCTTAAGCTTATGACCGAAAACAGAAGCAGAAAGGAGGGGTGGAAAACTACCAGGCTTGGAGCAGAGAACGGACGTTTGGAAGAGCGCACGACCGGAGAGGTCCACAACCCGCACAGATACCTCAAAGGTGGTACGCGAGTCATTGGGTGGGAGTAGCTCGCTGATAGGAGGACACGGCACGCTGTAGATGCCATCGTTGTCTCTCACGCCGCTCTTGGTCAGCTTACCGCGGTGACCCTGTGTTACGTGTGTACCAACAAAATGAGAGACAACTCGTTGACACGACATTGAAGTGAGATATCGTACCTTGAAAACGACGTTGATCGTTGCTATCTGACTGTCCTTTGGGAGGAGGAAGAAGCGCAGCTGGTCTTTGTCGAGGTCAACTCTGGGCAAGCTCGGCTGGAGACTGAGCTTGAACCCGCCATGCAGCGCCGTAGCGGATGAGGATGAAGCAGTTCTCGGCCGCTTGAGCGGCGGCTGCTGTTGCTGTTGTGACGCCGGCGGAGAGTGCCCGCCATCTAACCCATTCGTAGCAGGGCCACTGGGGCCGGACGTCGGCACAGTGGCAGTGCTGCCGCCGGCAGCAGCTGCGCCGCTGTTATGCGCAAGGCCCGACGGTCCGGTTCGATGTGAGGCCAAGTGCCCAGAATAACCCTGACTGGTCTTGATAGGCTTGCTACGGAGAGCGCAGCACGGCGTGAGGCCGCCCGTGGGCGACTCGACGGGCTCCAGACAGTAGTGGTACCGAGTGACCGGATGCTCGGCGTAGGGCCAGTCACGACCGAACGCCGTGCGCGTCTTCACGCCGAGGGCACACCATTCGCAGCCGTCCCGCTTGTGCAAACGACATGCCGGTCCTGTACGTCACACCGCGAACACAGCAACAAAAACCCACATGTCAGCTCCTATCTCTCTTCCTAGACCTAAGCACGAACACACGTAGTAAAAAACCCTCCCACCACAGGGGAGAAAGCACAGAGCTACTCATTTCCCCGGTGTCCAGCACACCAAGGCCAACGCGGATTGGTTCGTCGGAAAGGCAAAAAGCGCAAAACTCCGTTTCACCGAAATTCAGAGTTTTCGTTGGGAAGTGCCGACACATGTCGACACTCCGCGAAAACGGAAGCGGAGCCACTCGGGGTGCTGAGCGCCAAAAAGGGCTCTTGGTGGTCAAAAGTGGCAGAGAGGAGAGCCAAAATACCTCCCAGGGCTGAGAAAAGAACACACTGGGAGTGGGAAGTAGCAAAGAGCAGAGAAAGAGATGTAAAATGAAGTTTGTTTGTTTGAGATGATTGGGATTCATGAGAGTTGATGGCTGGTAAAGAAAAGATGAGATAGATTTGATGGGAAGGAAGATTGGGTCTCTTTTTTTACCTTCGGGAGAAGGGGAAGGCTTGATAGGCGTGAAGAGGTTGGGTCGGGAGGCAAGCTGGGCCTGGGCTCTGAAAGGGGCTATGTTGGGCGAAACCAACACTGTGGCTGGGTTTCGGGC
>CDEZ01022648.1:6787-24975 GCA_000826365.1 Acanthamoeba royreba | reverse complement strand
GCTTGGCGGCTTGGCTTTCGCCAACAGCAGGCTGAGAGGCAGCAGCAGCAGCAGCTGCGGGCGGGGCGGCCTTCTTGGTGTTGTTGTAGAGAGCAAAGGCCTGACCGAGGTTGCTCTTTTCGATGAGGCTCTTGAAATCGTCAAGCTCCTTCTTGAGTACCCTGTTCTCGATCTGCAGTTCGGTGATCTGCTCCTTGAGCCGCGAGTTGCTGGTATCGAGCGCGTCGATCTGAGTCTCCAGCTCCTGTTGATGATTCTTCCGATTCTGTCGCGAGAGCGAGGCGGATTCACGATTTTTGATTTTCCTAGAATTAATCAGATAGATAAAATGCCACGTCAGTACCACGTCGCGAGTTGCTGGCAATTGATGCGGCAATAATTTAGTCGTGAGGGTCTTGATGACTATGGGGCGCCGTTGTCTAGAGCAGTAAGGGGAGTATGATGACGTACCTGATCCACTCCTTGAGCTCGGCCTGCTGGGCGTCGGTGAGGGGCTGCGTCTCGGCGTAGTGCTCTAGTTGGGTGCTATTCATGCCGCGCAAAGATAGGATGAAGTCAGACACCCCAGATGGCGTAGACGACGAGGAGCCAGACTCGATCTTCTGCTTCTTGGAAGCACGCGACGATGCCTTGGCCTTCCTTGACCCACTGGTCTTACGTTTGCCTTCCTTGGGCTCTTCCTTGATGTGAGCCACGACGGTCTCTGCCTCGTCTTTGATTGGCATCCCGAGGGGTGTGGTCAGGATCGAAGGAGACGTGCTTGTGCTCGTCGTGGTCGAAGACGCTGGCGTGCTGTCGCCAAGGTCACCGAGCAGGGGGAAGATGTCGGTGAGCCCAGCGAAAGGATCGTCGAGGCCAGGCGACGAAAGACCCTCAGATGGCGGTGTGGGCGGTGGCGGCGGGAGATGGCTCGTAGTGTAGAGCACGGTGGGCTGCGGTGGCGAGCAGCGTACCTCCTCCACGGTAGCCTCGTCGTTGAATGCAAACGGATCGATCGCCGGCGGCAGCAAGTGAGGGTCTTGCCCTACGGACTCTGTCTTGATGTTCACTACGACGGGAATCTGCTGTGATTCTTCGACGGCAGCCACAGCGGGTGCGGCACCGCCGTCTAGCAGGAAGTTCATGAAGTCCTCGTCCATCGACAGGTTGTCGAAGCTCTGGCTGAGCGAGATCTCGGTGCTGACCGGTGCATCTTGACTTACGTGCTGCATCATTAATTGATGGGGGAATTGAGGTGGGAGTGCACTGGATCTACGGCTGCGCGCACGAGCAGCGGTAGTTGCTTGCTAGAGATTGGTGGTGAAGACCTTCACGGCTTTGGCGAAAGAAGGCTTGCGCGTGTGTAGCTTTATGTCTTAGTCTCGGGGAGTTGGAACAGGAGACCTCGCCGCGTTCAGTTTTCATCGAATTCCTTGTCTCCTCCGAATTTCAGCATCTTTGGCCAACCTTTTTCGTTCCTGCTGTTTCGTGACTGGAAAAGCCGGATATATCCGGAATATGCCGCGTAGAAACCCAACAGAATGTCGATGGAACGTACGCCCGTTCACTGAGCCGTGCACGGGGAAAGGAATTTGCATTCCTTTCGTTCTAAAGATGTTTTCCGTCCTTGTCAACGGAATCGCAGTAGCCACTTCGGCTCTCGAAAACTCCCTGTCCATTCCCCGGTCGCGGTGCGCCCAGCGCCACCATTTTGGCCCAAAAAGGCGGCCACCCGGGTTCATCATTCTCATCTCTACAACACCTTCACAACTTAATTTCGACATATTAAAAACAATCCGCACAAATGTCTCGCTGGATCCAAGATGACGCTCACGAGCAACTCGATGACGAGGAGATCGCCCGCATACTTCAGGAGGAAGAATACGAACTGGCCAGACAGCGCCAGAGGGAACAGCAACAGCAGCAACAGAAGCAGACCGTAGCAGCACAACAGCCTCGTGTGGTGGCCATGGGCGGGCCTGCCACCCCGACTACTGACGAGGGCGTTCTTCTATTGCGTACGTTTGCCCGCATAGTATTTTGATTTTTGTTCATCGTTCTCTTGTATTTTCTATATTAAGATTAACATGCGCATATTAATATCAATATGAGAAAAATATTTATCAGTTTTTTGTGTATATGGAATCGGTTATCACCATCGTGCTCGGCTGACTTGGGGTTGGCGATCGCAGAGTCGCGGTGCAGTGCTGTGAGCGGGGCCACCGTATTGAATGGGTCGTGCTACCTCTACCGCAACATGTTCAAGTTTGTGTGCGTTGAGCGCGCCAAGGAAGTGGCGGTATGTCAGTCCTCTCGTCTCCCACTCTTTGTCTATCATGCTGATCCGGGGGAATGTCTCGACAGGTGGTTCTCTACATATCTACCATCGAGTTCATCAACGCTGCATACGCACCTAAGGGCTCTGGTGTTCCTCGTGTTGCGGCCCAATTGAGCGCAGAACCCAATGTCCTCCAGATCTTCACTCAGGTACTGACACAATGTCTAGAAACCGATCGGCATGACCCTGCAGCATGCTCATCCTTACTCATGGTGATGGGCGAACAGGACAAACGAATCCATACCTTCTTCAACTTCACAGATGCGAAGACCTTCCAGAAGTTCTTCAACATCCTCAGCTCTATCCACAAGAATCACACTGCGATGCCTCCTTCGGCCGTCGCGGTGCCGACAACGCCAATTGGTGCGCCCATCATTACGGCTCCTTTTGGCTCAACCGCTGCCGTCCCCACAACCATGTTGGCCACCTCGCCAGTGGCCATGCCACCAACAGTCATGGGCATGCCACCTCACACTGGACAAGCGGCCCCGCTGATGTACCCGCCTGTGTCGGGCTACCCTTACCCACCTCAGTTCTATTACCCGCCACCATCAGCCTTCCCTCCCGCGCAGCAGGCGGCTACAGTGCAAGACAAACCAGGCCTGGCAGGCTCTGTGTCCGAATATTCGCAGCCCGCTGTTCCCCAGCCACTTCCGCCACCCTACTATTACTACCCATTCCCTATGCCTGCTCCCATCGCCACGCCGACCACGGCGGAAGGCTCCACAGCCACTCCAACTGCCGATGCTGCTAGCAGCGGCCCTGCTGTGGCTAGCGGCATCCCTGCTGCGGCTGCCTTCCCTTACATCTATCCTCCTGCGCCGTATCCAATGCCTGCTGATCTCTCGTCCTCCTTCTCATCTCCTTCCCCATATCCTCCTTACGCCTATCCCTATCCGCTCGCCACCCCAGCACAGCAGGGACAGATCCCCACTACCCCGGCCATTCCACAGCCGCAGCCGCAACAACAACAACAGCCGCAGCCAAAGCCTACCGTTGCTGGCGCTGAGGACCTGCTCGCGTAGGTGATCGCCAGGCGATGACCGCAGCTGTGTGCTTGAGTTGCGTAAATAAGAAGAATGTAAAGAACTCAGTGAGACATTACGCGTCAATTGTTAATATTCCACAACAATGTGCTTGACAACAAAAGGCAATATTTTAGGCCACCCTAAACGCGCGAAGAACACAAAAGAAGCGGCACGATCGGTGGACCACCAGAGGAAAGACCAGGAATGGAGCAGGCAGGTGGGCAGGCCACAGGCACAAATGGCAGCGGCGCACAGCCGCCTGTGGCCTACCCGCCCTCCATGCTGAATGTGTTTGGCGTGGACCCCAAGCACTTCAACAAGTGGCTACATGTATGGGAGGAAAAGAGGACCTACGGTCAAGTCCAGCCCGACCCCCTCCACCCCAAGAAGCTCAACACCGTGGCCACCGACTTTCTTCTACGCAGTACTGGCCCTCCTTCTTGTTCTTCTTTTTGTCTTGGTGGGCCAAGATTACATTTTTGTATTATTAAATCCTAAAAATACCCCTTAACGATTGATTTTCCTTATTTACATAAATTAATAAGAAATAGGATTTAACTTTGAATTGATTTCTTGACATGAAACAATTGCAATAGGAATATGGGTTAGCTTGTAAATTTAAATACATAATGAAAATAAAATAACATTAAGACCTTAACTGACCAGTTGGTGTTTCTTCTCTTGCACATGAAAGCGGCAAGAAGCAAGCGGTGGCGAACACGAGCTGTGGTGCTGCGCGGCCACTACCTGTACTATTTTCGGTATCCGATTAAGTCGGTACGCGTTGGCCGCCTCGGGAGATGACTCGTGAGACTCTTGACGACCCAAGACCGATTTGCTGACCAAAGCCCACATCAACAGGAGAGCACTCCCTGCCGAGGCGTGATTCTCGTGAAAGGTACATGCGTTGGTCGAACGATGGATTAAATCAATGGTTTTGATGTAACTCATATACGCTACCTGTACCAGGTTGCGCTATCACGACGTTTCAATCATTTGAGGGAAAGACGAATGTCCTTCTCCTCGGTCCGAATACAACACGCAAGCCTGGGTGGCGTCCTGATCTTACTCGGTACTTCGGCTTTGGGTGATGAATAGTGCTTTCTCAGCTCATGCTGATCCATCTTATCTTACAGACGATTCTACTTCTCCCTTAGCTCACAGGCCGAGCTCCACAAGTGGTACGCAGAAAGTTATGGGCCTGAGCGTGGCACACTATCTGACACATCTCACAGGTACCAAATGTTGAAACTGGCAGCGCACACAGAAAGGACCTACAATAAGTACATGGTCAAGACGGCCTTCCCATCTACTCCCCCGCCTCCTCCGCCTGGAGCTTCTTCGGCTTCGTCCTCTAGCAGTGGCGAGAAGAGTCCCAAGCAACGAAGTGGGACCCAACGGACTGCCGATCAGAGCGCGACGGGAGGCGATCAGTCAATCTTGGCAACCCAACAGCGCCCAAACAACGCAGGCAGCTCAGCCGATGAACATAAGAAGCAATCGGGTGGAGAAGGAGCTGCACAAGATGGGGTTGATTCGACCGCCAAGTCTGACATCAAGAGCAAGAAGGACAAGAAGGCAAAGCACAAAGTTAAGCGAAAGGGGACCGCTAGTGGGGACGAGAAAGCCGAGGCTTAGACAGTGCCTCCTCAACACCGTATGTGCAGGAGAGATCAAGGTCTTGTCGTATATTATATTATTCATGTTGATAGCAGCCGTATTACGTGCAGTCTCCCTCTCTCTTCCTATGGCTCTTGCCTTTGGCCTACCCCACTCCCTTATCAGTCAGGCATGCAGGTTGTTATTTTCACTCAACTTCACTTCGGTGGGCATCTACACTTCAGTTATGCCAAGTCCTTGCCCTTGGAAGCATGTTCTGTTGGCCTCAGTCGCCTCTGCGTGCATTCGCCTGCACTTCTCTGAAAGCTCTGATATCGTTGTCTCCATATGCAGCACCTTGTCCTGTTAAAGGTTAGTCTTCATTCAACGAATCTTCAACAGCATACCAAGGGCATCGTGGCATCTGTTTTGTTCTCTGCATCCAGCTGCCACACCACACAATCAGACACTGATGCAGAATATTCTGCCTCTTAAGCTCTTTACACCCCTTGGTAGTGTTGGTAAGAAGGCTATATTGCCTCTTAAGACCCATCACACCACAGTTTGGTGCAAATTAATTCCATCCCTCAGGGCTGAATCGTATTCCGCCATCTGCCACATCAGGCAGGGTGACATTCGCCTCACTCTCAAAGAAACTGCCAAACTCAACAGTCACTGGCAGCGAACTGAAGTACTGTGGATTCTTGGGGTAGATCCATCTTCGAGTCCACCGGTTTTAGTGGCAAAGAGACAATCGGGCAGTCTTTTTGGGCCTGGATTAAAGAAATGTTAGAGAAAAGAAAATTTCTCTTTCAAACAACCTTGCACCGCGCACATTTAGTCGTTTACAACCCTGCCGCTGCGGACCAAGTTTCTGTGATGGTTTGGCAATGTTGACCCAATGGCAATTTGTAGACTCAACAGGGTGATGCCACATGGAGGACCGTGAGGGTCACGAGCCATCCATCTGAGGGTGCCTGTGTGCAGCATGCTGCGCTCTGGTCTTTTTCTGCAGAGTAATAAACTCCTGTTCACTGCAAATCAGCAAGAAGCGCCTGCTTGCTTGTACGGCGGCGCACAAAGGCTTGTCAAGCCTTCGCCCACATGGAAGGACTCACGGTGGTGGAGGCGGACGACCCCTACACTCAGTGGATTGGGGTGCGGTTTCGGGTGCTAGTTCTCGTAGCCATTGGAGGTCTCCTGCCGGCAGTGACCCAAACCATGTACCTTCCGGCCGTCAACGAGGTAGGCAAGTGACCTTACGTTTTCAAAATGAGAGAGAACGTAAATGCTCCGTACAGGTGATTCGCGATTTGGATACTACCGAGGAGTTAGTGGCCTGGACCCTCTCTGTGTATGCGCTGGGCTCTGGTATGATAGTGTGGTTGAACATGTATGAGAAGGCATTCTTCAGTTACTGATCGACGCTGATGGACATGTGATGGCTCAGCTCTATTTCCTATGACCTGGGGTTCGCTCAGTGATCGGTATGGCAGGAAGGTGGTGTTCTTGGCTTCGCTCTCAATCTTCTGTGTAGCCGGCACCTTTTCTGCGTACGGAGTTGTCCAGTGACACTGCTGCATCCCTAGCATTCATTCATCCTCATCGTCGAATGTTTGACTTCAGATACGCATGGAACGTTTATGCTCTGATTGTGGGGAGGATCTTTCAGGCACTTGGGCTCTCCGCAGCGGGAGTCGTTGGCGCCGGTTCGATTGCCGACGTGTATCCACCAGCTATTCGCGGCAATGCGATGGGATGGTATGCTGCAATGGCATACACGGGAGCAGTCGCGGGTCCTGTCATGGGTGGTACCTTTCTCTGAACAAGTTGTAGATGAAGAGTGGACCACTCATTGCTTGCAGGCGTTGTGGGCGAGTTCTTTGGGTGGCGCGCCATCTTTGGGGCCATGGCTGTGGCGGCAGGCATCTTGCTGCTGGTGGTATGTCTGGGCATCCTCTTCCTTCGATCGATAGCTTAAACTGCTGCTCCGTACACAACAGATGTTCTTCTTCTTGCCCGAGACGCTCTCTAGTTCCGGTCCCAAGAGATCGGCTAACCCTATCAATGCACTCAAGTTATTTCTTGATCCACCTCTGCTCATTCTTGTACAATCCTACCTCGGTAACGTAGCCTGAGTGTTGACTTTTCAATCCTACGCAGTTCATCTTTGGAGGTGTGCTCGGTGGCTGTATCCTGCTGGTGTTGTTCATCTTCCCGGTGAGCTCTCTGTCTGATTCATTCTTGTAGTTTCTTAGGTCCTTACTGATCCTCACCGACTGCGGTAGATTGAAGCCAGCAATCGGTACGGAATGAGTGAGTCGAGCATCGGCTTGGCCTACGTTCCGTTCGGTCTGGCTACTATTGCCGGTACTCTCCTGGGAGGCAGGGTACGCTACTGTTTGTCCTCGTAGTAAGGGACATGTCATCAAATATGCTCTGTGGCCACAGAGTGCCGACGCGTGCTTCAGATATAAGGGCCTGGGAGGCCGACTCATTCCGCCCGGCCTGGGCGCGTTGGGCATGATCGCCGCCCTCGTCATGTTCGCTTGGACAAGTACGTTTCCATCTTCTTCGTCTTGAACGGAATGATCGGGAGATGACATAAAGTTGTAGTGGAGTGGTCCTTCTGGCTTGCCATGTTTGCGGTCTCTATGACGGGTTTCCTGCTGACCTTTTCCAGGCCCGGCTTCACCACCTTTGCCGTCGAGCAGCGGTACCTCCTCATTGCAATCAATTGAGTACTATTCATGCTGACCACCACCCTCTTCGTTTGATAGACCACACGCAGCGGCCAGTGTGCAAGCATGCCTATCGTCTTTCGCCAGCCTTTCGGGATTCGCCGTTCTCAATGCTGGACCCGTGGTGATCGCGAAGACGTCCATGCAGTGGGCGTTCTCGGGCTATGCGCTAGCTATTGTGGCTATCTGCCTGCCGCTCGCCTCCCTTGCCATTTCGTGGATGGGCATTGCCACGGTGGCGGACAAACAGGCGCGATCGTCATCCGTAGGGGGCGACGATCTCACAGAACCATCAGAAACAACTCCACTCAAGCAGGTCGCCATCGCCAAGCCCTCACGATGAATGTTTGCTGTATTCAGTAAAGCTGTATGTACAAGAAGAGGAGAACGAAGAACGTGAAAGGCAACGCGCTCTACAGAAACATGTGGTCGTAGGACGAAGAGGAACTCGAACCCGTTCGGCTATCACTGCCTTGGTCGTCGTTGTCATCTCCCCACGGATTGAGGCCGCGGCCTCGCTTGTGGTCCTCGTAGTCCACGTCCAGAGTCGGTAGTTCAAATCGACACACCGGACATGTACAATTCTGATAGAAAAGTAATCCGCGTAAGAGAAGGAAACATCACTTGCAAACGAGGTACGTGCATTCCCTCACCTTCATCAACCAGGGCAAGAGACACAGGTCATGGAAAATATGCTTACAAGGCATCTTCTTGGCGTCCTGCTTCATCTTGAATTCCTCTGATGAGTACATGTTTGTGCCTGACATGTTAGTCGCCTTTGTCCACACAAGGTTTTGGCGGCCCTAGTGTACCCGTGCAGATGGCGCAATGAGTGATGCCCTTGTCCAGCAGGCGCTGGTCGATTTCCACGTCCTCCAGCTCACTGATGGCCATCTGGGATGCTGGCGGCTTATCCGTCCTTGGTCTGCGAACAATTCAAGAAAAAGGGAGATAAACATTTAGTCATGTGGGCTCGTCCTACTCCATCTGATGGGGCAGAGACGGCGTACATGTTCACTTGCGGTCCGCCCATGAGGAGGAGGCGGAGCATGTTGGCCATCATGTCGGCGTTGGCCTGTTCACCATTTTCGCTGTTGGGGTTCATCTTGTGTGGTTCGTGTGTCACCGGTGGCTTGTGCGGAGGACGAAGAAGGTGCAAGAAGCAGGACTTCAACGTGGCTTTGGCGTGGCACGCTCACATACACTCCGCAAGAGAAAAAAAAAGAAAACAATTTCATTAACTTTCTTTAACAACTTACGCGTCTGGTAGGCATGATAAAATCATATCTGGCAAAAACAAATGTTTACTTACAGACTGCTCATGCTGGTGAAGTGCACCACCTCCAGTTGAGGTCAGCAACTCATTCTCTGTTCATTTGGCATAAAGAAAGAAGCAAGGATTGTGCCCCGTCTGTTGTCCACATTTCCTGGAATTCTCAGATATTGGTCAAGACCGGCGAAAGCCTGCGCGGAGGACTCCCACCTCTTACCTGCGTGTGGGCTGCCCCTTGCTGATAGCAACCCACACTCACACCCAACTCCATTAAAAGATTGGAAAGATTTCAAACCACACCTTCCCAGGTTGCCACTCAAGATGAGACGCTTCAGATCACTGGCTCCGGTCATGACGGGAGGCCGCAGCAACAGCAACAACCTGTCTGCACTAAGGACCCTGTCGTTCCCTTCCGCCACGCAACGATCTTCTTTTGCATCCACGACGTCACCGCACCTGCGCTCGCCGGCCAGGTTGTCTGCTGCTCGTGCCAGCACTCTCTTCCTTCACCACCATCACCACGCTGCCCTTCTGGTCCCTTCGCTTCGCCGCTCCTATGCCAATGGTACCAAGTTGTATTTTACATTTATTTTATTAATTTTAATTGTATTTTATTAGTTGTAATACATTTTAGATTTTCCGAAATTCAAATTTGTTTCGAAATGGTTTCATATCTGCGAAATGGATGTAGGTAACTACGGACGAGGCGGGCAGCCCATTCCTCCGCCCTACATCAACCCGGACGCGGCGGTGCCGGGCGATGCGCTGAAGAAGTACGGCAAGGACATCACGGCCCTCGCCAAGGAGGGCAAGCTTGATGAAGTCATCGGACGCGATGAAGAGATCCGCCGTACAATGCAGGTCCTCTCGCGGCGTACCAAGAACAATCCTGTCCTCATCGGCGAGGTACCTGATCGCGGAATCCGTTTATCACGAAGAATGTGGAGTGCTTCACAGTTGGCTAACATACGTGCATTACTGTAGCCAGGAGTAGGTAAGACTGCGATCGTTGAAGGCCTGGCAATGCGTATCATCCATGGGGATGTTCCTGACAGCCTGAAAGGCAAGAAAGTCATTGGTCTTGACATGGGTATGAACAGAAGGAACCCTGACTAGCTATGAGGTGTACACAAACTAACGCTTCTTTGTGTACGATTAGGCACTCTCGTGGCGGGGGCTAAGTTCAGAGGCGAATTTGAGGAGAGGCTCAAGTCCGTGCTGAAAGATGTACACGATCTCAAGGGCGAGGTTATCCTCTTCATAGACGAAATGCACACTCTTGTGGGAGCGGGGGTATGAGCTTCTCGTGGCAGTTTGCTTGGCTCAGTGACAATTCAACTGACTGATTACCCAAGGCTTCTGAGGGATCGGTGGATGCATCGAACATGCTTAAACCGGCACTCGCTCGAGGTGAACTCCACTGGTAAGCTCTAGATTCTCACGCAGTTATAAGCCGCGACTGATCTCATTTAATGTGCAGTGTGGGTGCTACCACACTGAATGAATATCGCAAGTACATAGAAAAGGATCCTGCTCTGGCTCGCCGATTCCAGTCAGTCTTTGTTCCGGAGCCAACTGTTCAGGATACCATATCCATTCTTCGTGGCCGTACGTTATTCATTATGTGTCGTGTCTCCTACATGTGCTGAACCTGGAATTGCAGTTAAGGAACGCTACGAAGTGCATCACGGAGTAAGAATCACAGATAGCGCAATCGTAGCTGCGGCCGTTTACTCACACCGCTACATCACTGACCGGTTCCTTCCGGATAAGGTGCGCTCATAAGCGCACTAGGCTACTTGGTGGCACTGCTTACTTAACAATGTGTGCTCATAGGCGATCGATCTCGTGGACGAGGCTGCAAGCAGATTGAGGCTGCAGCAAGAAAGCAAGCCTGAACAAATCGAAGACCTTGATCGACAGCTCATCACTTTAAAGATCGAACTGGAGGCTCTTCGCAAAGAAACGGATTTGGCTTCAAAGGAAAGGCGTGAGAAAGTCGAATCAGAGATTGCCCGCATCGAAGCCAAGTCAAACGAGCTAACCAAAGCTTGGCAGGAGGAGAGGTACAAGACTGAGAATTGGCTAGTTGACTCGTCAGTACTGAGTTAAATTGATACATACAGAGACAAGCTGGGCAAGATAAAGAATGTAAAGGAGCAGCTCAAGAGAGCCAAGCTCGAACTGCAGAAGGCAGAGCGAAATGGTGATCTAGCCAGGGCTGGTGAGCTAGCCTATGGTATTATTCCTACGCTTGAGAAGCAGCTTCCAAAGGAGTATGGCCCCTTTCTGTCTCTACTGTAAATGCTTGGAAATAACGTTATGGTCAGTTCGACGGTGGAGACGAGTATGTTAGGCGAAGCTGTCACGGACAACGATATTGCGCTTGTGGTGTCCCGAGCTACAGGCATCCCGGTTCACAATCTGCTCATGGGTGAGCGAGAGAAGCTGCTGCAGATGGAGAAGGTGCTCGCCTCGCGCGTCAAGGGACAGACCGATGCTGTCGTTTCTGTAAGGTACGCTCAAGTGTCGCGTAAATCCAATGTTCGAAGAGTGATGTGCTCACTGTCTATCTTTGGGCAATATTCAGCAATGCTGTTCGCATCTCGCGAGCTGGTCTGCATGCACACAGCAGACCTCTGGGATCATTCCTTTTCCTTGGCCCCACGGGCGTGGGTAAGACTGAACTTTGCAAACAGCTGGCTTCCTTCCTCTTCGACAGCGAAAATGCTATGGTTCGCATCGACATGTCTGAGTACATGGAACGCTTCTCTGTCTCTCGCCTCATTGGCGCTCCACCCGTACGTATTAGGCAACGCGAGATCAGAACGCGAGCTAACAGTACCTCACTGTTTATAGGGCTATGTGGGCTACGAAGAAGGTGGCACTCTGACTGAGGCGGTGAGGCGACGACCTTACCAGATCGTTCTTTTCGATGAATTCGAGAAGGCCCATAGATCCATTCACAACATTCTCTTGCAGGTAACACCTTATAATGGGAGAGTCAAGCATTGATGCTAACGATCGGCACTTCAGATTCTGGACGAGGGACGCTTGACTGACTCTCAGGGAAGGAAGGTTGATTTCCGCAATACCATTATCATCATGACTTCCAACTTGGGTGCGGACATACTTGCAGACCTACCGCCAGTACAAAGCCTCCCCACGTTACCCAATTGCGTTTGGTGTAACTAAGAACAGCTGTTCGTAGGGTGCGAGCAGTTCTGAGGCTCGTGACGCCGTGATGGGGGTTGTGCGAGGCGCATTCGCCCCTGAATTGCTCAACCGTATAGACGAGATCGTGCTCTTCAATCGCCTCTCCCAGAACGACATGGACTCAATTGTTAATATCCAAATGAAAGGTAGGCTACTTTCCTTGTTTGTTCCAGATTGGGGACTCATTTACCTCCTATGTACTGGTAGATGTTGCCAGGCTGGTGGAAGACCGCCACATCCAGATAGAACTCACGCAGGAGGCACGCGAGTGGTTGGCAGAACGAGGATACGATCCCGTCTACGGCGCTCGCCCTCTGCGCCGTCTCATTCAGAAGCACATCCTCAACCCGCTTTCTCGCCAAATGCTTAAGGGTGAGGTGCTGGATGGAGATTTGATCAAGATCACGAGGAAGCCTGTAGATCCATCGCAAGTGCTCATCACTTCGTCCGACAGCTGGAGCAATGCTCTCGAAGAGCTCGATCTTGAAATTGTACACACCGATCAGAGCACGCCGGCTGCCCATTCGGCCAAGCCCCTTCTCCAAGCCGACTTCGGTGTCAACGACGATTGAGCTTTCCCATGAGTGCGGAGGTCCCTGCGGTAACCGCGATGCTCTTCCTTGATGATCACTTGTCTTGAGGTTATGTGCAACGTAGCGCAGGTTTTATTCAAGCTGTGTATTATCATCTTCGCGCTAACCATCTCGAAGGGATCGTGCGTGCAGTTGGGCTCCTCATGCATGCAGCATGCGGTTCCCGTTCGGTTTACAGTTCGGAGAAGAAGGTACGGTACGTATTGATTGCTTTCTGCGTTGGCCTGTTCCTCTAATAGGGACAATTCCTGTGGTAGCGGCGCACCTTGACCATTGTCAAGAGGAAGTAGGCATGAGGCTCTGTTGAGGTGTAGCTGACCGTACGAGCGGCCACACCCCAGTGGGTGGCGGCGAGGAGGGTCGTGGCGTTGTTCGCCCGCCAGCTTTCGATGGCGTCCTTCACCGTGCCAGGACCATAGGAGAGCTCAGCGTACTGCATCACCACCGGACAGAATCTGCCGTAGACAGTCTTGGCTGTGATGGGATTCGACGCGCTTGCATCCCTGCTGGCGTAGTTGTCTGAGAGAGGTATGTTGTTCGCGGTGAGTCCGCACAGCGCGCGCTGGCCGCTGGCCGCTAGCGTCGGCTCCCACTCCGGCAGCTTGTGCTTGCGCTGACTGAGCCCGACGAACAGATTGTCGGTGATGGTCTGCACGTAGGTACGCTCCCAGCCTTGTGGAAGGCCGAACGCTTGCAATTGGCAGTCGACATGCTGTGGAGGAGGTGACGGTCTTGCCGAAACATGCACAGTCGAGGGTGAAGCAGAAGGCGAGGACGAGGGAGAAGCTGACGATGAAGCCGAGGCTGACGGCGACGCTGAGGGAGACGCTGATGAAGAAGCTGAGGCAGATGGCGAAGCGGAGGCAGACGAGGAAGGAGAAGGCGAAGCTGTGGCAGATGCAGAAGGAGAAGGTGAAGCTGAGGCAGATGGCGAAGCGGAGGCAGATGCGGAAGGAGAAGGTGAAACTGAGGCGGATGGCGAAGCGGAGGCAGACGAGGAGGGAGAAGCTGAAGAAGAAGCGGAGGCAGATGCAGAAGGAGAAGCTGAAGTTGAGGCGGATGGCGAAGCGGAGGCAGACGAGGAGGGAGAAGCTGAAGAAGAAGCTGAGGGCGAGGGCGAGGGCGAGGACGACGGAGAAGCCGACGGGGAAGGCGAAGGTGAGGGATAAGCAGAAGGTGACGTTGACGCAGGAGGGGGTACTTGGGTACAGTTGAAATCGACAACGGATTCGTATTGGAAGCCATCAGGACCCCACCAGGTGGCGAGGTCGCAGTCTGTTCCTGAGCAGGACAAGGCAGGATAGTTGGACTGGTCTCCAAAGAGGTAGTATTCCGGAGTAGGACACAGAACAAAAGCGTAGTTCCCAGGCTCCAGAAGTAGGGGCGGGTCAAACACAGCGTCCACCCAGGTGTCCAGTAGTGTGTCGGGCAGCTGATCAGTGACGTTGACGCTGGCCACGAGGCTAGTGGTCTGCGTCAAGCCGCCAAAGAAGTCGAGTCTATAGACCCGAGATTCAGCGTACGGATTGGCAGTACTGATCCGGCGCGTGTTGAGGGCGTGGTAGCTGAAGCGATTGAGGAGCTGGGACTCAGACAAGGTCCAGGAGTTGCCAGAACAGGTAAGAGTGGGAAGTACAACAGCATCTGTCCCCACTGTGGAAGGACCGCAGGTATCCACAGTGAGCGGGAGGATACCGGCGAAGGCAGAGCTGACCAGGGCCAGCAACAGCGCCGCCAGCAAGATGACGAAACGATGCATTGGCGAGGGTTCCAAGCCAAGACTCCACCTGAGGGTCACCCTCCGCTATGAGCTGAACAGAACTGCGAGAGGCCTGACACTACCCAGTGTTACCTTTTCTGTCACACATTCCAAAAGCAGCACGGAACTGGCATATCTGGATCTCTGCTACTGTAACTATATGGACAGCCAATGGTGGTGTTCATCCTATCAGCATAAATTGTATTACCATTTATGAGGAATACCTTATTAGTGGTATTACCAACATTACCTTCTTGGTGCCGAACGAAATTTTCGAAAGGCATTTCAATTTTTCGGAAAAGTTCTATTCTCGGTCGTGCTCCACCTCGCGTTGATGCTCCGGTGAAGGGACAACTTGCCCGATTTCCTCAACTTCATTTTGGCCAACCTCCTCTTCTCTGCGAGGTCGGTGCTCATCGACGCGGAGCATGTCTTGTTGTTCCCGGCTCCGCTCCTCCTCTTGCAACACGGCACGCACGATCCCCAAAGCCTCACGGTAAGCGCTATCTTCGGTCACGTCGTGACCGGTAGGCTTCGCTGAAACGCCACCAGCATCAGGCAGGAATAGGATCATTCGCCGTCTGGCTATCTTCCCGTCACCATCCATTGTCTCTTCCACCCACGCGCATCGGGCCCTCCCAGCACTGGTGGAAGGCTGAGCCTCCGTGCGGATGTCCTCTGGAACAAGGCTGCTTGCCTCACTCTCATAGATAGCTTTGCGCTTCCTCTTCCGTCGATCAGTGAACCGTGACTGCATTTCACATTGATTAAGACTATGATGTCCAATCCCTTGATCAGTGTACCTTGTGCATCACGGCCATGGACAAGTCTGGTCGCTCTTGGAACTGTGAAGCTCTTGGACCGATCTATTTAAACGGGTTGGCCACATTAAATGCTGTGATTACTAGAAACGTGCTCAGTACCGTGAGACAGCAGGAGAGTTGCATCGGATTGGGAGCGGTATGAATAGTCAACAAACCGCGGAGCACCATGATGGCGAGCAAATGCTCAGCTTCATCGTTGCTAAACCGATGACCTGTCATCACAGCGAAACCATTGTTACGTTACCTTTGATCATCCTTGTTATCAATACGTGAGCGCAACATACCCACACCAAAGTCGGGCAAGGCGCGGTAGGTAGAATGATCTTTACCACGGAAGATCTCCACAATCGTGGTGATACGCTCTCGCTCATCAGTCTGCTTCACGATGCGCATGAGAGCCAGAGCAAAGTTTTCCACGGGAATGATTTCCACTTGCCCGCTTCCATTCCACTCACAGTTGTCACACATACGCAGACACCTAACTTCCTGTGCGAGGTGAGAGAATCATTCAAGGAAGATGAAAACAAAGAACGTATACGTGGCTGAGCGGTTGGAAATGATCAACCAAGAGCTGCCTTCGGCAAGCTGTTTTGTTTGTGCAGTATTCAACCATCTGGGAGGGAACTATAAGCTATCGCTATGAGTTATCAAGATAGGTAGAAAACTACCTTGATAAGCTGGTCGTCTTGTTGTTCACGTTCAAGCCACAGGAAGGCCTGGGCCTTACGTGCATCGAAAAGGTCCTCTAGACGATAAAGCAACAGGCTGTCAGACCTCTTGCCATCGCGACCCGCGCGGCTGAGCTCCTACAGCAGATCAATGTGAACTTGTGGACGCACTTGCTGTGTTTCAATTACTGAAATGATGTACCCTGTGATAGTGGCTTAGTGATTCGGGCATATAGAGGTGCACAGTGAACCGCACGTCGTCTCCACCGTCCCCTACCACGTACAAATAGGTTAGCTCACAGTAAAGCATGATTCAGGGTATTGAAGCTCGATACCAACAATGGCAGCACTAGACGTGGCTACGAGAATCTTGTGTTGGCGCTTGCTCCACTGTTCTGCCCCTTTGTCCACAACGCTGATCACGTCGAGTCCTTCGCGCTGCAAGCCATGGAGATCGCAGCAAAGGTCAGTTAAATAGGGTATGATACAGCCAATAGAGATGGCAAAAGGGTGCCTTGAGAGCTGCAGTAAGGCCGGGAACAAGGGAACGATCGACACAATATATGATCCCGCGCCCTTGTGGATGGTTGGTTTGGACAAAGTCAACCACTTGCTCGAAGCCAAACTTGCGTCGTCGGATCACCTCAATCCTGTCCACATCACAACGGCCACACCGGTTGAGTGAATCATTGACTGGGCCGATGAAACAGAAGGCACCAGCATGTCCAACCTTGCGTTAGGGCGATTAAGAGGTGCGTAGATGCGCGGGATGAGTTCTTCCACTCCCACTCGCTGCAAGAACAAATCTGCATTCTGAGAGCGTGTGAGTAAGTTGTTAGTGCAGAGTTGTGCCATCACAAGCATTTGCGTACTTCACTAGTGATCGCTGAGGCAAAGAAAACAAAGGGCACATTTGGTAGGTGGCGTCGCAGCTCGGCGACATGATCGAGCCACTGCACCTCTGCGACTTCCTCTACCACGACCCGCCTGCGCGAGATGGTGTGTCTTAGATGGGAGAGCACTGGAGCAAGAGAGGAGGCCGCGTACCGAAGTATATTCCGTGCCCGCAGGTCAGGAAGGCGACGCCAAAGCAGCGGTCGTCCTGCAAGAAGATATGAATAGGAGCTCCTCTCTTACAAGCTAAGATGAGAGGGAGCACACTTTCGGTGGCTAGACAGCAGAGCGTCTCGTATGTGATGTAGAGTAAATTAATGTCGGGCGTCTCTTGGGCTAGAACTGATCATCACCCCACACGCAACCATCCAGAAGATATCGATCGAATCGGAATCAAACTTGTTGAGTAATGAATAACAAAGGAGATGCGTAGGTACTGTGGGCCATTGGGTAGGAGCCGCCTTTACCACAATATTGAGCATTAATGCCTTTTCGCATGATCTCCCGAATCTGTTGATTATATGATTGAAATCGGTTAATGTGATCCAGACGGAAGGATTGCACTTAATGACACCAAGCTTTACATGTGGGTTCACCACGTGCCTCTTGTTGAACGTTACGATGATTTGCCGTGAGCACCAGAGTGAGGCCGCCTTCAACAACGGACACGAGCTTCACATAATAACGTTAACCTTGGTCTCTTGCTTCGGTTTAAATTGAGAAATCTACCTGGTGCGTACGCGTCTTCCCGCATGGCATGATGGCCAAGCACTCTTGCCCCTCAAGCATGCACTTAATAACCTGAAGTGAAATATTGTGACCATTAGAACAAGCTGTCGAGAATGACGCTCAAGCATGTACCTGGCGTTGCCCTGGCAGCAAAGAGAAGGATTCGAAGAGACGCGCGTTTTGCTCCTCAATTTCGCGCATCTTAGGATGTTCATCAGGCCCCTCTAAACAGTCACGGCTATCTTGAACAACCACATCTGTGTTTACTATTTGATCAGATAGAATGATGCATAGCTCCATTCTGTGCTCAGATATATCCGACATGGATACTCATACCTTTGCGTTGAGGAATGATCACCAGCTTGGGATCCCGATGATAGATTCCCAGGTGACCGCATACACCGCATATCTGCATTCATGCATCGTTAACATGACGTACACGATGCTGTGCTTTTGACTTACCTGCGGCTCGCCTTCTTTGGCGCGGAAGGAGGTGCAACCATCCACCACGCCCGGCATGGTGGGATAGAGGCATTCGCCTCGCAAT
>CDEZ01022644.1:590-17884 GCA_000826365.1 Acanthamoeba royreba | reverse complement strand
CTTGATCACACCAGAAGAACTGGGCAAGTGGCCCATCACCAATAAGCTTATCCCTAGAGGATTTCTGTTCATTTGGACTGAAAAGGAACTCATACCTAGGGTACTACGTCTCATTTCACTTAGTATGCTTCGTTATTAAAGGTGGTACCAGGTATTGGCAATGGCGAGCAAGTGGGGCTTCCAGTACGTGGAAAACTTCGCCTGGGTGCAGTTCGACGTGAACAACAAGATTCATTGCGAAGATTACCCGTACTTCCGCAAGTCCAAACTCACACTCCTCATGCTCCGAAAGCCCGGTAAGTTCTACATCTATCGGCCGCCACCTGTAGCTGCTGGCACAGCCTGATTGATTCGTCTCAGGGGATATAGAGCTGCGGCATCAGCGCAATCCTGACGTAAGGTTTGACTTTGTGCGCAAGGGACGAGAAAGGACTCCCTTTGTTTACGACATCATCGAAACCCTCTTGCCCACAGCCAAGTACGTTACCAGTTACCGCGCGGGAAGATGCGCCTATTGTTTAAGTGGGAAACAAATATGTACAAAGCTATCCGGCCCAGTCGCTCACTACAGACACAAACAAATTCAGGTACAACCCGAAAACAGGCCAAGGCAAGATGCTGCAACTTTGGTGCACCCCAAAGCAACGGCGGTCAGGCTGGACCTCCGTCTATATCCACTGATGCGTAGCCCTTGATGTTCGCGGTGCGGCCGACCCACTGCCTCTCAGATGTACGGATTACATTGTTACTCTCCCATTATGGTGGCGAACTCAAGCTCAAAGAATGTCGCTGATGTCCCATTCGGCGAGCTTGGGTCCTTCCTTTTTCTTGCCCTTTCCCTTCGCACCGCGTGAAGGCTTTGTCTCCTCCTCGTCCTCGTCGAAGCTGTGCTCTTCCTCGTCCTCCTCTTCGC
The DNA here is from genome assembly GCA_000826365.1 of Acanthamoeba royreba. Classification (NCBI taxonomy): domain Eukaryota; phylum Discosea; order Longamoebia; family Acanthamoebidae; genus Acanthamoeba; species Acanthamoeba royreba. The sequence goes on along the minus strand of CDEZ01022644.1, from coordinate 16,971 downwards.
TTTCGGTCCTTCGTCGCTTTCGCTTTTCGCTGCCGCGTTCGTTCTTTCCGCTGGAGCTATCGTTTCGTCTTCGCTTTGTGATCCCTTCGAGCTCGCGTCGCAGCTTCCCGCGCACCAGCGCTAGAATCTTGCCTAGCTTGTTCTCCCCAGACCCATCACCTCCATCCCCCCAGAAAGAGTCTGGCCGTGACGCACAAGGGTTAGCCAGGGTAACTCCCACAAGTAGGAGACGAACCGCTCCGTGTGTGGTAGAAGATATCAGCAAAGCCGGTACTCAGCAGCGTCTCTTGTATGTCTTTGTGCTCCGTGAACTTGGCGAGCACAGCCTCGTACCTGAAGTGCGATGAAGTGAATAAGGTACAACGAACTGCCAAGATCGACGAAAGGGCAGTTCATACATTACTTCCTCTTGCTTTTCCTTCCAGTCGTTGCGTGGAGGGATGTCCTTGTCCTCACCCATCTTTTTCGCTTTGAGAGGATCGGCTACCTTGCGAATAAGATCCTCCAGAGGCAGTCCTGCATCAAAATGGCACAGTCATACCAGCCCAGGTGAGACTCTCCTAGCCAAGGGATGACATACCAGCAAACTTTTGTGCTTGAAAATAGTGTTCCTGCCATATCACGTCAGTCGGAGTGTCCATTGGTGTATGTGGATTGAAAACGTACTACTGTGGGCCACTGCTTGTTCTTGAGCGTAATGGGATGAGCCGAGAACGTGGAGAAGCACCCGTAAGTTGCTCCACGCTGAGAGGAAAACTTTATCACAGAAGGATTGGAGCCTTTAGTCGGAAACAAGGAGCTGGCCGGGCCCTTCTCCTTCTCTCGGGCTAATCGCTGCTCAATGACTCTGTTCAACTTCTCCTCGCTTCCGTACTTCTTGATCATCTCTTCTCGCACTTCCCTCCTGCATTTCGCAAGGAACCCTTCGTTAGTTTTGCCGCAAAACCACGCATACGGTCCCATACAAAACGTACTTGAGATAAAGCCGCATGGGCGGACCCTTAGGGTTGATGGGATTGGGTTTTGTCATGTAGCGTAGCCCTTCAAGATCCTTTTCGCTTGTGCCGAATTCACTGTTGGGATTCCATCAACACGTTAAACCTTAGACAAACTACTGCTGGAACGTTCGCAGCGTGCACAACACGAACCGTTTGGCACCGGACATACTGACCGTCTCCAAGTCCGGACTGCTCCGCACGCATTCTCTGCACGCGTACACCTGCATACCGACACATACTTTTCAGCAACTCCCGCTCGGCATTATCGGCCGAACTATTTTTATCTTGGAAAGAATCAACTCGTTTAAGATAATAGCAAATAAATAAAACAAGAATACTATTATTTGGGCAACGACGCGCACCTTGGCCAGGTCGTGGTACGCTTTGGTAGGCTTTGAACAGCGACTGCACGGCCGCTTGTTCGGATCAGCCGCCGGTTCGTTCTTCTTCGCCACACTACTAAGTGACGACACAAGAAAGTGGTGAGAGTAATAACAAATCAATGTTTAACTTAATCATTTGGGTAAAATGGATGAATTGTGGTATTTCGATGAAATGAAAAAGGGTGAGGATCGGCGAAGGTACGGCGTTGATGGACCCCTCCCTGCAAGCTTCTTCTTCAATCGTTCTCGTGCACTCGACATCACGTCACCCCTCCTCCTCGTCGTCGTGCTCAACCTGAATGCCTTAGATTAGCAACGATTTTTCTCGTTTGTCGTTGCCCTGCAGCTTCATTTCCTTTGGGTTTTCGAAGAAACGCAAAATTTATCCAAATGACATCTCAGATCAAGACACGCAGATTTTGATCACACAAAACAATTACGAAAACAATTACGAAATCTAAAAGAATACTTTCGATTTCGGAAACTTGAAATCCCGTCGTTGTTTCGTCATTGTTTCGTTGTGTACGCAACTCTGAGATTCTTAGAATTCGTCGTTCCTACCGCCGTGGTGTGGCTCCTTGAATAGGAGCTCGTCCGGGCGAAGGCCATACAGCGCCAACAGCTGCAGTAGAGGAAGGTCCCACCATGGCGGCGTCCAGCGGTCTGTATCCCGACGAGGTCTTGATTGTCAAAGCATCAACAAATGCCGATGCTACTTTGGCTTCCATTGGCGTAGCGTCGGTGCCACTACCGCCGGAGCTGCTCGGGCCCGAGGGCGAACGCGGTCTCGAGACGATAATGCCCGTGTACCGAGTAGGTGTGGCTCTCCTTCTGTGCTGTGTCATCTTCAAGATGGGCGATGTAATCTCATCTCGATTGTGCCCCGCCTACACGAAATTCTCATCTGCGGAAAAGATACGATGGAACCTGAGGTGCGTGAGTCCTCCTCTACTCGCCCGTGAGCTTCGTGTGCTTGGGTTGATGACGTTCATGGTACCGCAGAGTGGTGGCGTTCGTGCATGCCTTGACTTCGAGTGCTGCAGGTTTTCGAATCTACTACCACGACACGCAGCTTTGGGATGATGTCATCTCGGGCTGGAGCGATCTGTGCTACTTCATGAGTCCATGTACCGCTGCCCGCACCCATACCTATGCTGTGTGAGAATGTCGTGCTTATCTCTACTTGTTCTTTGCTGATAGGGACCTGGAGCTACATGCTGTTCGATCTGGTGATGCTGTCTTGGCACTACAGTGTTGGTACATCCTTTGCTTCGAGAGCAGATGAATCATGGCGTTTTGCTTATGTGATATATCTTGTCCTTTCTTAATGCAGCACTTGAGAATCCCCTTATCATCGCACACCATTTGTACATTCTGATTGGCGGTGTGCTCTACTGGTTCTACGCTCCTGTCGCATGGGCCTACTGTTGGTGGGTTCTTGCTGTTGTGTATGGCGTACTTGTCGGTTGGACTAACATCACACTTCATCCAGTAATCTGATGGTAACTGAGCTCAGCACAATCTTCCTACATATCAATGCTTTCTTTCTCATGACCGATGGAGCAAAGGGAAAGGTAGGCTGCCTCTTTTTGAGTTAACTTCCATGCTGCATTCCAACGATTGTCTGCTTGATGTGTAGATTTTTGTGGGCAACGGTCTGTGCCTTCTCTTCGCTTTCACTCACCGAGTCATCATAAGCCTATACCTCACTTATTGGCTCTATACGGTGGGCTCTGAAATTATGCGAGTCTCACCCTTCCTGTACAACCCCAGCCTTCCCAATGCTCTTGCTCTCTTTAGCTGATGGCACATCTGTAATTGCAGCTACAATTTCTTATTCTACGGGTCGGTAGTCCTGGCCGCGATGAACATCAACTGGTACTACGCGCTGGTGATGCGCGTTGTGCAGCACTTCTGTCCCTCTCTTGTAAAGCTCAAGGACGACAAGGCCTACTGACGATCCTGTCCTCTACTCCTTCGTTTCCGCGCCGTTTCTGTATTTCCCAATTGGCGGAATAATTAATTCGAAAAATCCCGAACCACGGAATGCAACGCATGCCCGAGGTAATTTGTGGCATTCGATGAACATACCGAATTTCCTTCAGTCCCGTTCGGAGGAAGCAGAAGGAGAACCATCAGTATGAGTTGCGCCCTGTGCCGCCTGGCCCGTATCGGCTGCGACAAGTACGTTGTAGCCGCCCCCATTCATATGAGGATGGATGAGAAATAGTTCCACGATGGCGTTGGTTTAGTTCGATTTTATTTATTGTTGATCTGACGGCCATCACCTCTGCTCGGTCCGGGCGCAGAGGCCAGCCATGTGGGCGATGCGTTAAGATGGGAATTCCGCACCGCTGCTTCCGCGCTCCCTCTACGAAAGGCCGCCCGCGCGCCAAGCGCACGGAAGGTACCTTAACTTTTCGAAACTTTTATTCTTTTTCCTTTTAAAGTAAAATAGTGCCTAAATTCTTGTTTACAATTTACAATTATTTCGAAAACTATTCTAGGTACGGCCAACTTGGTGAATATTCTTCCGTCCGCGCAGCCCGTGGTGCCAGTCCCGCCGGGGATGGGGAGTCTGCAGCCACCGCCCATGCCGATGACGATACCGCCGGGCCCGACGAGTGCCCAGCCGCCGCCGGCATTCTTCTATGTTCCAAATGGTGATGTAATGGGCGCACCTCCGCCCATCATACGAGTTCCGCCGGGCGCTACGTACATGCCGCACATGTCGTACTCGGGCATCGGCTCTTCCCCCAGCACGCATTCACAATCGCCACCTTCCCTTCCGCCGATGCCGCAGCATCATGGGTCCTCGTCACCGCCCGAGTCGATGTCATCACCTTCCTCCGATGAGGCCTTTCGAAACGGGCTGGCCAACAATGGAGGTCCGGCCAATGCCTTGATGGATGTCATCCTGCAGATGCAGAGCCACATGAAGAAGATGGAAGCGAGGATAGGGAAGGTGGAGGATGAGAACACGCGACTACGCAAGCGACAGAGGGAGGCAGAGGAGACCATACGCAACTTGCAGAATGAGTTGGAGCGCATCCAGAGGGGAGCCTCCACCTCAACGCGGTGCGTCAATAACGGCAAATACTATATCAGAACTCCAGAGAATAGTAGCGAAGATGATTCCCTGAGCCACGAGATGCTGTGGTGTCTTCCCTTCCTCAGTGAATTCCGAATCTCCAAGAATCGCTTCGTACTCACAGACCTGCAGTACGTTTTCTTGACTAAAATGGTGGCAGACGACGTGACACTAAGCACATCAATGTGGTGGAACAGAAAACCAATCACAGTGGTTGCAGTGTCGCCTGGTAAAACACGAAGTACGATGTTTGCAAATCAGCCATTCAGCAATCTCACAGGCTTTTCATTGGTATGGCGTCACCGCTTGATCTTCATGCTTGATGCTGAATATTTACCTTTTCTCTATCAGGCTGAACTACTGGACAGAGAAGTGGTGTCAATCATCAACTGGGCAGAAAAGGTCCGATTACTCAAGTCATGGCTTGCTGGGTACGACGTCATCCGTGTCATATAACTCAATCGATTGCTAAGGTCTTTGTCATTGTCGCCTATAGGGCTCGATCTGCCGATCGCATAAGCGAAATTATGGAGAGCGCCTACCCGCTTCTACACAAGGATGGCTATCTGATCAATGTGGTCACCCGACAACAGTTCTTCTTCACCCGCTGTCAAGGGTCTCAGGTACTGTCTGTTGTGTAAGCTTAGTACTTTTGGTGTTGTTTGCTTATTGAAGTATGATGATCCCTCAGTTCATCTACACGGTGATATGCATCGAACGAGTGCTGGGAACGGACAACTTGAATTATGTAGATACCGTCGGTACAAAGGCGCCCGCGAATCGTCTAAGCACAATCAGGCCTCTAAAAACTGTTTTGCAGGTCCTGAAAGTAAGCGAAGGCGAACTTGCGCTGCCAAGTTCCCAAAGATGAGCCCACTAGAAGCCGAGCTCTGGCAGAAGGAATTGGATGACTGGGATGACATTATTCGCCTGTTTGCTCAGCCACCGCCTCCATCATCAACGTCATCTGCGTCCGCTGAGGCACTTGTGGTCACAGCGTGGCCGCAACCTTCGCCAGTCCCCCAACCGTCTGATCACGTGGCCTATCGGGAGGAACCACCGCTCACGGAAACCTCTGCTCAAATTCTCAACGAACTCGACCCAGAGTGGGATGGTTTCCTTCAGCAGTCGCCCATGCCAGGTTTCTTCTCGTGAGCCTGACCTCTTGATAGAACAAACGTGCATTCCTATAACTGCCATAAAGAGGAGTGTCACTGTTGGATCGTTCTGAATGCAGGCTTCAGCAACCCAGCATCTCTCTCGATGACCTTTTATTTGCAGCTGCTTTGCTGCCCACCAGAGGAAGGCCGTAGTAGACCAGGATGGCCATACGGTAGAGGTGAACTCACATTGAACCTGGTTTATTCTGTGTTTACGATTGGTGCGTCGTCTCGGCACGTCGAATCAACCAGTTGTCATACAAACCGAAGAAGAAACAGAACGGGTGATGGGCGAGGGACACTCCAAGTGCGTTATCCCCCTCCTCTTCATCGCCAAAGGCTACAGACTGACCCGGCAGGACTGTGGGCACGTCGCGGAACCGGGAAGGTTGCAGGAGGCCATCAGGCAGGGACGCACGAAAGAGGTCAAGAAGTACTTTGAGACGAACAAGAAGCCCAGCAAAAAGAAACTCAATGCGGGCCTCCACACAGCCACGGCAGCAGGCCAGGCTGGTGTTGTTGGTGCCTCTCCCCTCCTCATAATGCTGCCTTCGCTTTCGCTCTTTGGTACCAACGCGTTTCGTTCTTTTGTCCGGAACCCCAGAGCTATTCCTCGCAAACGGTGCAGACGTGGACTCGAAAGTAAACGGTGAGTTCGGTTTTGACGATGGTGTGCTGCTATCCTTCAGCAAAGGGGAAGGTTTGACAGGTACTTCACCTTCTTCTTCCATCACATAAGTGTTGCGCTGATTAAACTCCAACAGCTCTGCATCTATCATGCCTGCTTGCCAATGCGTACTGCATCAAGCCGCTTCTGAAAGCAGGAGCAGATCCTTTTTCAGAGTATGTGTTGAGAAATTCAGTGTGAGAAAACATGTTGATTCACTTACAGCTGAGCCGTAAACTAGATGTAAGCTTATTGGAAAGACGGGGCAACGAACACGCGACAAGGTACTGGAGAATGTTGAGATAGTATCCATGTCCTCTAATGATAGCATCCAGATGACAGCTGCCGAGTGTGTACTTTTTGGGGACGAGACCAAATCGGAGAAGGAAAGGTGCATACATACAATCCATTCGTACGTTTGCCCGATATGACGTTCCCCTTCCATGCAGGAGTGTATGTCTCCAGATGCTCATGCTCAAGGGACTCACTGTAACATGGACAAATTCGGTAGAGCTTGTGCCCTTCCCACTCGTTTTGCTGACGGAGAAGACTGATGGGGATGTAGGACGGGAATACATTGCTTCATCTGGCTGCTTTACGGATGCAACGGGACATATGCATGATGCTTGTGAGCCAGCGTAAGTACAGTACCTTCATATGAGCAGCTCGCTCTCTTATGGTCATTTTCAGGTTCGAATGTCGCTGCTTTGAATAGGAAGGGCAGAACACCTTTCCATAGCTATGCACAAGGAATAGCCCATAGGCTTGGTGTGTACAACCAGCATCTACATAAGGCGCAAGCTTGCTTAGAACTTCTCTCCATTAGGATACCTGATGATCCACGACGTCAAGCGTCCCGAGTCTGAGATACGTAGAGGTTCGTCACTTTGTATTCTCTATTAAATCTGGAAACCTCACGTTGGTGGATATGCAGTCGGAATTGACGAAGGCTGGGGTGAAGGCGTGCTATGGTTTGCGAAAGTCGGTATCGATCATCTATGCTCGGTGTCGCCACCTGCTACCTAACCTTTTTCACCTGATCCAGGAGCTGATGTCAATGCAACTGATGCTGATGGCTGCACCCCTCTTCACGTTGCCTGCAACGCCTTTTCGTATCATACCTACTTCATGGCTTTTCGCATATCGGCCCTTGAGTATGCCGAGGAGTACTTTGCGAATTGTGATTTCTACAGGTAAATGAACATATAGTGCTCAGTCTGCTAGATCGATCCTACCTAAACTAGAGAATACAACAGGCGGTTTCTCGAGGTGGGAGCTAACGTCGATGCTCGAGACAAGGCGGGACGAGACCCTCTGAGCATGATCAAAGATTGTGTTGGCTACACGCTGGCCCAAAAGGGTCAGACTCTGGATTAGAAGACCATTTTCTCACTCGTTTGTTCGAAGGCTCGATTATTGCCCATTTTAGGATGTTCTGCGCTTTCACTTTCGCTTTCGTTTTCGCTTTCGTTTTCGATCTTGAAATTTCAAGATCTCGCCATAAAAGATGAAGAAAGGAACGCGTTGGTGTCTTCCGCTGGTGCGAGTGGCGCAGCCCAGAACAGCCGCTGCTGTTTCTTGCACGCCCCTGTCCGTTCATGAATCTGCATTGATGTCATGTTTTATTATTTTTGACACTTTGTTGTTGTTGATCTCAAAGGTCGAAGGCACTCCGTACCTGGCGGACCCGGCGCACGTATTCATCTAGTGACGGTACATGCTTCTTCACCGATGTCAGCTGAGAAAAGAGGTTCATACATCGTCATGATTTAAACCGCACAAATTTTATTCAGCGGCAGGATCTGACTACGATGTCGTGATCGTGGGCGGGGGCATGGTGGGTTCCGCTCTCGCATGTGCTCTTGGTACGCGCCTGCTTTGTTTAGATTTCATTTTGGCATTTTCATATTTTTTTTCTGAATAAAATTCTTAAATAAGTATATGATTATGTCTAATAAAATTAAATTAATAATTAATCGCATATATTTTGAATGTTATTCTGTGTCCGGACTATTATTTCATTTAAATTGCAAATCTCATAAATGGAACAGGCTAACATTCAGTTTGCTGCAGGTAGTACACCGGCGACGAGCCACTTGCGCGTGTGCCTGGTGGAGGCGGCGACAGTGGCGTCGCTCCATCCGCTGCCGCCCACACCGGACCTGCGAGTGGTGTCCATTAATCAGGCGTCAGTGCGTTTATTGCAGGCGGTGGGCGCCTGGGACAGCATTCTCAATGCCCGAGTGGCGCCGTTCTACTCAATGAAAGTGTGGGATACCACTGGGAATGCTTCTATCAGTTTCAAGCACAGCGAGGTACCACATTGTGAGTCGAAAGACAAGCTAGGTGGAGTAACATAGATTCCTTTATGATGCCAATCCAGGTAGGGATGGATTATCTGGGATTCTTGGTGGAGAATCGGGTCATCACGTCGGCTCTCTTTGAAAGGATGAAACAGTTGCCCTCCGTGCGGCTGCTGTCGCCGATGAGTGTACAGAAGATCGAGCTAACCGAAGGTAATGAAATGACCTGCCTTCTATTGGCTCATCTAGTCTTATAACCTCCCTGAATCAAAGGTCGAGACAATCTACACAGTGTGGACTGGTCGTCCCCACAACCACCAATCAGCTTGCATCTGAAGAACGATGAACTGCTTCGCACCAAGTATGTCCCACTCACTGCTTTATGAAGACTTGGTCAGCTAACGTTGGTCAGCGCATCATAGATTATTGATCGGAGCAGACGGCGCCAACTCGATAGTGAGACAGACATTTGACTTTGGAGCGGTTGGATGGCAGTATTCACAGGTACTCAGTTCACATGTTGATGCTCTCTGAGGAAGTCGCCTGAAGTCCATCTTCCATCAGCGGGGAGTGGTGGCAACGGTGACTCTGCCTCCAGACATGGCCAATATGACCACAGCTTGGCAGCGCTTCCTCCCAACTGGTCCTGTGGCGCTCTTGCCCGTATGTGTTCCTTTACTAAATCTTGAACACGTTTGCTAACCAATACAACTTAGCTGTGGGACAGGTATGCGTCCATCGTGTGGTCTACTAATATCCCTCACGCTGAGCATCTACTCTCGCTCGATGATCGCACATTCGTGGAAGAGCTCAACCACGCATTCCATGACCCGCCAGGTTGGCCATTGGCGAGTCACCACTGTGTTGATTGAATACTCTTCACTAACTCAGCCTTGCATGCAGACCAGACCGGATCCCCGCTTTCAACTCTACTTGACACGGCTAAGCTTCCCTTCAGTCTTCCTTCATTGCATGCAACCCCTCAGGTAACCAGTGTTCCTCACTTCTTCCACTGCTAGTGGACTAGCTGAATTGGTATCTGTGGTCACTGTAGCCGCCCATGCTTCAAGATGTAGTAGGCAAGCGAGCAGCCTTCCCACTGCGTATTGCACACGCTACTGACTACATTAGACCCCGGGTAGCATTAATTGGGTATTGCGCTTGTTGGGTTGCTCCTTGAGAAGTGCATGATTCTCACGGTTCATCCGATAGAGACGCTGCCCACACCATTCATCCACTTGCTGGTCAAGGCGTCAACCTAGGATTTGCCGATGTGGCCTCCTTCACCAACGCCATCATTGATGCTGTACAGACCGGTATCACTTCACGTTCCTTTCTCTCTTGTTCGAGCTGAGGACTCATCGATAGTATCTATTCATGTAGGACGAGATGTGGGGGATGTGAGCGTACTCAAGCAGTATGAGGAGGACCGGCGTACGGCGAATGCGCTCATGCTGACGGCAGTGGATGGTCTCAAGCGAGTGTGGAGCACCTCGTTCCTCCCCCTTGCGCTGATTCGCAACGCTGGCCTGAGGCTCACGGATAACTTCACTCCGCTCAAGGTGAGATTACTCATTCCTCCTGATATGTATATCAGGATTATATTCCCTCATCAACTCACTATTACTGGTGCTGCTCACTCAGAGAGAGATGATGAAGTTCGCTGTTGGCTCCTTCGACTCATCCGCCATCGGCTCTATGCAGACATCCCAGCAGTAACCGCGCTTCTGTTCTGCGCAACTTCATCAGTGATAAGCAATCTTGCCAACAGCAGAAATATCACAAAACAATCGCCACCACCTTGTAACCGTTAAGGTGGAAAGTAAATATGTACACGGCGGTGTCGCCCGGTATCTCTCGCAAGTGTTGCGGCTCTTCCGAGCAACGGTGCCTAGCGGACTTAAAAAATAACCGGTCCTGTGGTTGGCCAATTTTTCTGTGTTTTATTTGCACAGCGCGTGCTTCATTGCGTAAAAGCCAAAGAAGAAGCACCCTTTCTGGGTGACCCGACCCCTTCATCTCATCTTCTCATTTTCTGTTTATCAACCTCAAGATTTTTCCTCCCATCAACCTCTGCTTCACCGGGCGATGTCGAGGCACCACTCGCATCGCCAGCCTGGCCACGGGGTGCAGGGCGCCCTGCAGGGTACCCTGCGACGTGGGTTGTCGTTGATGGTGCGCACGCCCCTTCAGTTAGCCTCTTCGACCCTCAGCTCTACTCGCTCGCGTGAAGATGAGGAGAACGCCCGCGAGTTCGAACTACTCTTCCTCAGCTTTGAGACGTTCCTCCTCAGGGAGAAAGAACCGAACGACGAACAGAAATATGTTGATGGAAAAGAAGAAGGGAACAATGGTACCACTAAGTACCTCAGCGCTGAGCAGGAGGATAACGGCTCGAAGAAGGGCTCAAGGAAAATGAAGAAGTCTACGAGCAGAAGAAAGAAGAACGAAAACGACGAAAAGAACGAAGTGAGCCCCCGGGTCAATTTCGGCAGCGCGGTGGGAGGCCAAGTGGAGGCGGACAACGAATTGACGCGCAAGAAGCCTGCTGCGATGAAAGAGGAGGAAGAGCACGAGGTGCGTTTCATGGTCGGCCTTTTTAACGGCTACCTTGCTCTGCGACGCCTGGCCGCCGACGACAAGGACCTCACCTTCTCGGCACAAAACAAGAAGAAGGAAGAGGAGCGCGAACGCAAAGACCAGGACAAGATCCAGCGCGAGGTTCTGCTCCGTATACGCACTGCTCTAGGCGAGCTCGGCGCCCTGCCGGTCGGACTGACCACCGGTCACGGTCACATTTCGAGTTCTGCATCGTCTCCCGATCTGGCGTCCAATGAACGCTCAACGTCATTATTTCCGTCAGCTGACATGAGAGTGGCAGCACGTAAGTCCTGGCGAGGAAAACTACGCGCCAAGATAGTGGAGAAGGAGAAGGAGAAAGATGGCGCACTCCACCCGAGCGGCAAGGAAAAGAAGCCCCAGCGCGAGCAAGCCGAGCGTAATGGCGACGCAAAAGAGCGAAAAACGACGGAAAAAGAAGGGTACTTCGCATTTCATCCGTTTTCAGTGCCTGATCCATCTGTGCGATCTGTTCTTGATCTGATCGGCGCTTTATGTGCAACAGTGACCGGGATGCGAAGCAGGGGAACGGGGAACCTTACTGGACGGAACAATTGCTGTCCCCACGTACATTGCTGCACAAACGATCGCAGAGTCTCACCTTTGATCCAGCTATGCTCCTTAAGAACGGCAGCTCTAAGACCACATCGGAGGAGAACAGCAACGGACATGCAGAAGCGCCGCTCATTCCTTTGCCCGAGCTCGAAGAGAGACTACGCAAAATGGAGGCATTTATCGAGCAGAAGTACGCACCGGTACCGCAGGAGGAAACGATCGTTGTGCCTGCTGCTCAAGATGAAGCCGAATCTAGTATCGACACTAAGAAGAAGAAACGACTGAGTCGAGGATTCGCGCGACTACGCAGCAGCGCTGAAAGTGGAATCAACAAAATCAAGAAGGGTTCGAAAATTATTGGCCATGATGGCCAGGGAAGCAACGACAAGATCCAGGATAAGAGTCAGGGCTCAGTGATTGGCAAAGAGGTGATGCATGGTGAGAATGGTGAAGAGAAGGGAATACCGGCCTCCATTTATACTAAGGTTCCCAAACCGCGGCACTCAGTCTACCAGTACAATCTCGAGTCGCTCCGGGATATGCTCGCCGAACACAACAAGGAGGAGGAAGCTTCGACCGATGAACCTGTCGAAGATTCGAATATAGAATCGGATATCGAAGAGACAAATCAGAAGATCGGTGACGACACGAAGACCCAAACCGAACCTGAGAAATCCTCATCGCCGACACAGCCTAGGAAAGTTCCTTCTTTACAACTCACCAACGCAGCACTAAAAATGGGCAGAGATGGGAAAGCCACTCCAACAGATACTCCGAGTTCTGGTGCCCGGACTCCCTCATCACCCTTTGACCACAGCTCGATCAGTCTGGCTTGCGTCAACCTTGCCACACTGGCGCAAAGCCCGAGCGCACTCGGCGAACCATCGGGGAAGGCCAAAGAGGCAAAGCCCGATGAACCAAAGGACAGGAAGCGACGAAACACCATGGCCGCAGGCAAGCGCGAAAAGATGCTACACATGCAGGTTATCGATCGTCAGTTCGCAGTACCAGGCCAGAATGTAAAGTGGGCCTTTGTATGGTGCGCAGAAAATGTCACGCCCGTCACTCTCAGCAAGGTAGTCCGTGCACAAGCATTCGCCAAACGGTTCCTCGCTCGCCGGAGTACGCTCAGCTTTTCTTTAATCCATCCCTGCAGCTAATGGTGAATCTAATCAATGAATTCCTCTGGTACGCAATAGTACGCAAGCGTTTGCAGATTGCAAATGAAATACTAGTAACGGAGAAGCACTACGTTGATATTCTTGATTTGCTAGTCAAGGTACCACACATCCAATGTTACATACACAATCCTGTCTGATCACTGCGTGGCTCAGGTATTCATGCAACCATTAGTTGTGAACAAAGTCGTACCAGAGGAGACTATCAACGGCATTTTTTCTAACACTGAGATCCTGCGGTGCGCGCAGCCCTTCCAATTTAATATGATCGTACGGCACCAGCTAAAGGTTGGATGACTAGGGATAAGCACCTTCAATTGCACGATTTGCTCCACAAAAGAGTACGGGACTGGATGACATTCCAGCAATTCGGCCTGGGCGACATCTTCTACGACCATGTGCGTGCTCTTGCTCACGCTACATAGCACTTCAAACCTACTCACATGTACCGTTCCGCAGACGGATTTCCTCTCGGTCTATTCACACTATGTAAACAACTTTGATAACGCGCTGGCGATGCTGGCCACGACCAAGAAGAGTTCACCTGAGTTTGCAAAGTTCATTCAAACCTGCGAGGCTCTACCAGGTAAAATCACCACTTCACCTTGAAGTTCTTTTTTCTGACCTACCGTGGTAATGACAGAGTGCAATCTTCACGATCTTCAATCCATGCTCATTACCCCCATCCAGCGCATTCCACGATACAACCTGCTTCTTCTCGATCTGCAACGCAACACTCCGTCCTTCCATCCCCGGTAAGAAGCCAGACTGTTCTGCTTTCCAATGGTACGATTCTCATGAGTGTTTCAGGCATGCGATACTTGATATGGCGATCAAAAAGATTCGGGATATCGCAACCTACATCAACGAACAGAAGAGGCACAAGTAAGTTCATTTGCATTCTTGACATCACTTTTGTTTTTCTCTCCTAATTTGGAACATGACCGAAACTAGCGAAAACGCGGTCAAGATGTTGGAGCTTGAAGCTCGGCTCATCTTCGATCCCAAGCCCAAAGTTGTACGATTTTCTTCAAACTCTACATTATCTTCTGACGCACGGATTCACATTTCCTAAATGAACAGGGTCTGTGCGAAGTACCGTCACGCAAGTTCATCAAAGAAGGGCAGGTCCTCATTCAGCTCGGCAGAAAGCAATTCAAAGGTACTTTACTTGCTTTGCTGTTCTCTTCATTGCAGCTCACAGTATGTGATCACAGAGTGCCATATCTTTCTATTCTCGGACCTTCTACTGATCACGCGAAGCGAGTTAACAAGTGATGATGACGAGTTAAAAGAGAATCCAGAACCACCAAAGAATGAAGAAAAGAGCGAAAATGGACGATTTATCGTCAAGGTACATTCCTCTTCCGTAGTTACTCAAGGACATGTCTGAGTCTGGTTGGAAATAAGGCTGCCGAACCGCTGAATGAGAATCCTATTGAGATAAGTTCCATACCTGAATTCTTCTTCAACAAGGCGAAGCATTTCCCTCTTCGGTTGTATTTCTCTTCTCAGCGAAAAGAGGTACGCTCTTGCCTGTTGCCGATGTGTAATCAGTCCTTTGCTGACTCAGCATTGGCGGTGAATAGTACCGCTGTGTCTTTTTGAACCAGAAAGAGCGAGACGACTGGCTGCAGCGAATCGTAAGCGCTCACGCCTCCTCCCGACGCCGCCCCTACTCGATCCAAACTGTCCGACGCGGTTTCGCTGCGGCCTAGGTCTGTACCGCACACCCCCTCGCGGATCGTGATACACGACATCTATTTAAGCTGTACAATAACTTAGCATGATTTAGACATCAAGCTCCTCCAGACGACCGTTAAGGAACACAACTATGTCTTCGGGTGTTGGCCGCTTGCGAGGCTTTCGATGCCAGCATCGGTTCATCATTCGCTTGTACTCAGGAGGGCAGTCGCTCGGGATCAGAGGACGCTGGCCCGAAATTACATCCAGTGCTATGGTCATCATGTTCTTTTCTGCAAAGGGAACCTGCACAATACACGCGTCAATGCGATCTTCATATCTCCCAGCCCTGGCTGAGCAAACGTACTTTACGAGTGAGCATCTCCCACATCACTACACCGAACGAGTAGACATCCGCTTTTTCTGAATACGGATCTCCTCGAATGACCTCCGGCGCCGTCCACGAAGGCGTTCCGCATCGAGTCTGAGTGCCGTTTTCCTGCTTCAGCGTTGCGAAGCCGAAATCGCCCACCTTGACTTCCGTATGCTCAGCGTTCGCCACTAGGAGATTGGATGATTTGATATCTCTGCGATACACCGTTGAGTACATGCTGATAACAACGAGAAGCAGGCAGCTGTACCGATGAATGATTCCACGGGAATGAAGATAGGTCAACCCAAGAGCGGCACTGCGCAGAAGAAGGAGACGCTTTCGCCAGGGCAGGGATTTTGAAGAGGAAAGGAGGTCTCGAAGGGATCCGAACTGAAGGCGCTCCATCACTAGCAACAGATCTCCGTCAGCGAGACACAGGCCGATGAGTCGTACAACATGAGAGTGGTCAAGGCGGCTGAGGATGGCGGCCTCTTTACGCAATTGAATAAGGGATTGCTCGCTTATGCGCCTTTGGAAGAGACGCTTTACCGCGACATCTTCTGGATGAGGTCCCCCGTGTTCGTACAATCCTCGAAACACCTTGCCGTAGTGGCCCTCGCCGATCTCTGATCCGAGTGTAAGCCTTGCCCGATCAACGATCCAAGAACACCGATCTGACGAACATATCTGTTCTTGATTCGAGGGAGCTTCCTCGTCCTCACCGCTGTATTCGTCAAGCTTGTGCTGCTTTATCTTCATTCGCTTCATCTTGATCTCGTTTTCGCCAGCTTCGAGACTATCCCCTGAGAGATCACTGTCATCTTCCTCTTCTTCGTTGTTCTCGTGAACCTCTTGGCCATGTCCCAGAAGGTAGAATCCCTCGCCGTCTCGTCTTCTCGCGAATAGAAACACCTCTGAGAGCTGAGTTACGCGATGGCGAAAGGCTGCTGTGCATATAACTGCTCCTGGACGGCATCTCGTAACAGCTTCTATAGCGGGCGCGTAGTCACTTGGTAAGTAAGTCACTGGTCCCTTATCCCCGACTAGCGCTGCAGTTTGCGCATGGTGAAGGCTCACTCGCAGCAAGAGTCCCCTCTGGCCTATTTTCTGGTGGTGCGTTACTGCCCGCTGTAGGCGAAGAGCAAAGGTTGCCGCAAGGCCTGCTCGTCCGAATGCTAAGAAAAATGTGCCACCGCTGTTTCGTCGAGCATCGGAAAAGATACTGCCACCTTCGCCCTCCTCCTGTATGTCGTCCTCGCCAAGATCGGAGTCGCTTTCATCACTGGCACGGTGATCGCCTGCTGAATGGCTAAGGCGACGTAGTAGACGGGCAAAGGCTGTTATAGCCTTGGCTGCAGCCACCGGATTTTC
>CDEZ01022643.1:12428-23137 GCA_000826365.1 Acanthamoeba royreba | reverse complement strand
GACGACGGAGTGAGTTGGATGGAAGAAGAGGAAAGAGATAGGAGAGAGCGAAAGAAAGGAGCGGGAGAAGATCGAAAGCGACGGAATAGAGAAGAACGAAGAGAAGGGAGGGAGAGGGCCCATTCATACCTACAGCCGGGGGGTTATGTTTCGATTTGTACTTCGAGAGTAAATCGCCAACAAAGGCGGGAAGAGCAGCAAACGAGCAGCGGTGCAGTCTCCACGCTCCGTCATTGGTCCGAAGATGTATTACTTCGCCACATAAAATAAAAATGGATTTTTGTCGTCACTGCTGCAGCTCGACGAGCTCTGGCCAAACCTCTGCTGCTGTTTTTGCAGCTGGTGATGAGTCCCCACTAAGGTGCGGTAGCAGAGCACACGACAAACGCACGTAATATTTTTATTCAGTTACGGTGCTACACGCTCCTCTCTACACATCAGGTGCATCATCATCATCATCAGGTGGAGGTAGATCGTAGAAGCTGGTGAGACAGGCTGCCTGATTACCAGCGAAGAGCTCGTTATTGTGCATCAGCAACTGCACGTTCGAGTTCACACCCAGGACTGAGTTGACTTGTGACGAAGATACCAGTGCTGGCTGGGCGGCCGCTTGCTTTTTGGGTAGTGCCTTGCGGTGGGAGTAGGCATAGGCTGCCACCGCTGCTGCCACAACCACAAACAGCGCGCCCACTCCTGATATAGGTTGAGGAGGAAGACATTCATAGTTACTACCTTGGTGACTCTTTTTGCAAAGGAACCTATGGAGCGGGCGTACCGCCTGCTGCAGCGCCTGCAGCGATGGGCACAATGTTTGCCGACCCACTGCTTGCCGTGACGACCCCTGGCGAGGGCGATGCGGATGTCACTGTGCTTGGCAGGGCTGTAGCGCTGGGCGAAACAGAAGGACTTGCGCCAGCCCAAGTCGCGAGGGGTGTTAAGCTGCCTGATGGGGAAGTACTCGAGGTGGCTAATGCTGGTGTAGACGAGCTCGCGACGGCAGCTGTAGCTGTTGGCGATGGGCTCAAGCTTGGCGAGGTTGGTATAGATGAGGAAGTGATGGCCGCTGGCGTCATAGTTGATGTTGGCAAGGGGATCGAGGGGGAGGTTGTTATCTGCGTAACTGAACTACTACTCGCTGATGGCGTTGAAGATGAGGTCGCTGATGGTGTGGGAGACAGCGTAGCTACGCCGGTCAATGAAGCCGCAGGAGATGGAGTGATTGTAGGTGATCGCGATCCGGCCGCTGCGCCAGATGAAGCAGTTGGACTGGATGCAGCAGAAACTGTTGGAGTCATGGACCTGGTGAGTGACTGAGTGGGAGACTGCGTGGTTGTAGGTGATTGTGAGGCAGAGGCTGATGCTGTAGGAGTCATTGATGTTGGAATGTGACTAGGTGATTGAGTTGTGGCCGATGGAAAAGATGTTGGTGATGACTGAGAAGCAGTCATCGAAGGTGATGGGGAAATGGAAGGTGTGCGCATGCTGGATGGCGAGCTTGTCTTTGAAGGCGACGATGAAGGGGAAGCTGATGGTGAAGCTGTGCTTGATGGTGACATGGATGTAGAAGGCGGTGACGCCATGCTTGGAGAACTCGTGGTGGTGGAAGGTGTTGCTGTGACTGAAGGGCTAGGTGTGTCGGATTGTGAGGCCGTCATCGAAGGTGATGACGAAGAAGTGGAAGGAGAGGCAGTGTGTGAAGGCGATGGCGACACGGAAGGTGATGACGACCCAGAAGGCATAGACGTCACGCTGGGTGTTGCTGTCGGTGGCGCTGCGCTACTAGCAGAAGGGCTCGGAATGATCGACCAGGAAGAGGCAGAAGGTGTTGACGTCACGTACTGTGTTGAAGTCGCTGTGATGGCATTAGTCGGGGAGGCTGTCATTGAAGGCGAAAGCAGGACCGATGGAAAAGATGTTGGTGGGGACTGGCTTGGCGACTCAGTGAGTGATGATGGCGAAGGAGAGACTGATTGCGTTGGTGTCGTCGTTGGAGATGGACTGTACGATGGTGGAGTTGGGGTGACGGAAATCGAGAGAGTGGTCGATGATTGCGAGGGTGACTCTGAAATCGATGGCGTGGTCAACTGAGTGGACGACACGGAGCTCGAAGGCGATTGCGTGGCGAAGAGGGAGATGGATGGAGTGAGCAACTGCGTTGGAGAGACCAAGGTCGTGGGCGATGGTGTAGTTGGTGGCTGTGTTGGCGATGGCGTGGACAAAGATACTGAAGCTGTGGATGATACAGAGAGCGACTGAGTCGGTGAGGGTGTGTACGAGATGGAAGACGTTGGAAACTGGGTCGCTATTAATGGGGTTGGGCAGTTCGTCGGCGATTGTGTGGGCGAGACTGAAGTGGAAGGTGTTGACGACGGACTTGGTGTCTGGCTGGATGACCAAGTAGGTGATGACGTGGGCGTAGGTGACACGGAGATCGATGGCGTTGGTGAAGTTGTAGCTGATGGTGGCTGCGTAGGCTGTGCAGATGATTGAGTGGGCGACACAGAGATCGAAGGAATTGGTGAGTTTGATGATGAATCTGACTGAGATGGTGATGCGGAGATCGATAGCGTTGATGACTGACTTGGCGATACTGAAATCGAAGGCGTTGATGACTGTGTGGGTGATGTGGAAGTGGATGGAGTGGATGACTGGCTCGGCAACACAGAGGTGGCTGGCGCTAGCGACTGAGTTGGTGACGCCGAGCTCATTGACGTTGATGACTGGCTTGGCGATGCAGAGCTTGAGGGCGCGGATGACTGAGTTGGTGATGCCGAGATCGATGGTAGCACTGACTGTGTGGGCGATACAGAAATCGATGGAGTGGACGACTGGCTCGGCGACACTAAGGTCGATGGCGTTGGTGACTGGATTGGCGATGCTGATATCGAAGGCGACGCGCTACTGGTAGGCGACACGGATATCGGTGGCGTTGGTGGCTGTGTGGGCGATACAGAAGTTGATGGAGTGGATGACTGGCTCAGTGACACTGAGATCGATGGCGTTGGAGACTGTGTTGGTGACGCGGAGATCGATAGCGTTGATGGTTTGCTTGGAGATGCTGAAATCAAAGGCGTCGGTGGTGCAGATAGGGAAGGTGTCGGTGACTGAGTTGGCGACACCGAGGTCGATGGCGGTGATGACTGTGTGGGCGAGACTGAGACGGAAGGCAAGGATGAGGGAGATGGCGAAATAGAGATAGAAGGTGATGGTGTGTTGGTGGGGGACACCGTCATGGAGGGACTCGATGATGCAGTGGCCGATTGGGTAGGCGAAACAAACAGAGAAGCCGACTGAGTCGGAGACACGGAAATCGATGGTGTTGGCGACTGTGTTGGTGAGGCGGAGATTGACGGCGTGGATGATTGTGAGGGCGAGAATGAGATAGAAGGTGAAAGACTACTGGTTGGTGACACAGAGAGAGATGGCGTTGAAGACTGAGTTGGTGATGAGGAGATTGACGGCGTTGATGACTGTGTGGGCGACACAGAAGTATATGGCGTGGACGACTGGCTCGGCGACACTGAAATGGATGGTGTCGGAGACTGAGTTGGTGACACAGAAATCGATGGTGGTGACTGTCTTGGTGATGTTGAGCTTGATGGTGTTGATGAATGGCTTGGAGATATCGAAATCGAAGGCGATGTCGACTGTGTGGGCGATACAAAAGTTGATGGAGTGGAGGACTGGCCCGGCGACACTGAGATCGAGGGTGTTGCACTGCTGGTCGGCGACTCGGAAATGGATGGCGTTGGTGACATGGAGATCGATGGCGTTGACGACTGTGTGGGCGAGACTGAGATGGAAGGCGTTGACGACTGCGATGGCGACACTGAAATCGATGGAGTTGGTGACGGGGAGGGTGATGCGGAGAGCGATGGTGTTGATGACGGACTTGGCGATATCGATATCGAAATCGAAGGCGTTGGCGACTGTGTGGGCGATACAGAAGTGGATGGAGTGGATGACTGGCTCGGTGACACTGAGATCGATGGTAATGGCGACTGTGTGGGCGAGATGGAGATCGACGCAGTGGGAGATGGTGTCACTGACATTGTTGGCGACTGTGTGGGCGACGTCGAGATCGATGGTGTTATGGATGGTGTTGGTGAGCTCGTTGGTGACCATGAGGGCGTAACCGATATAGATGGTGTAAATGATGGCGTCGCCGAAGGAGTAGGAGTGGTCGATGGAGAAAGAGATGGCGTTGGTGACTGAGTGGGAGACTGCGAGGGCGAAACAGAGACCGATGGTGTCGTGGATGGTGTCACAGAACTCGTTGGCGACCACGAAGGTGAAACTGAGATCGATGGTGTCATGGATGGTGTTGCTGAGCTCGTTGGTGACCAAGAGGGTGATACCGAGATCGATGGCGTAAACGATGGAGTTGCCGAAGGTGTGGTAGATTGAGTGGGTGATATGGACAAAGAGGGAGTGGCCGATGCAGAAAGAGATGGTGTTGCTGACTGCGTGGGAGACTGCGAGGGCGACACTGAGACCGATGGTGTCACAGAGGGCGAGGCTGATATCGGTGGTGTCGTGGATGGTGTCGATGAGCTCGTTGGCGACCATGAAGGTGAAACCGAGATCGATGGTGTCATGGATGGTGTTGGTGAGCTCGTCGGCGACCATGAGGGCGAGGCAGATATCGATGGCGTCAATGATGGAGTCGCTGACGGTGTGGAGGACTGCGTGGGTGATACGGATATAGACGGAGTTGTCGATGCAGATCGAGATGGTGTTGCTGACTGCGTGGGAGACTGCGTTGGCGAGACAGATATCGATGGTGTCATGGACGGTGTGGATGAGCTCGTTGGCGACCATGAAGGTGACACGGAGATCGATGGTGTCATGGATGGTGTAGATGAGCTCGTTGGTGACCACGAGGGCGAAATTGAGATCGAGGGTGTAAACGATGGCGTCGTCGACGGTGGGGCAGATTGTGAGGATGACGCGAACAAAGAGGAAGACACTAATGTCGAGGGATTGGATGATGCAGAAGCAGACTGAGTCGCAGATTGTGCGGGCGAGATAGAGATCGATGGGGTCATGGATGGTGTCGCTGAGGTTGTAGGCGACCAAGGTGATACCGAGATAGATGGCGTCGTCGATGGAGTTGCCGACGGTGTGGGAGATTGCGTGGGTGATACGGACAAAGAAGGAGTTGTTGATGCAGAAAGAGATGGTGTCGCTGACTGAGTGGGAGATATAGAGATGGATGGTGTTATGGATGGTGTTGATGAGCTTGTCGGCGACCACGAAGGCGAAACTGAGATTGACGGCGTCGTGGATGGCGTCGCCGAAGGTGTGGGAGTTGTTGATGGAGAAAGAGATGGCGTTGGTGACTGAGTGGGCGACTGCGTGGGTGAGATGGAGATAGATGGAGTAATGGATGGCGTCGATGAGCTCGTCGGTGACCACGAAGGTGAAACCGAGATCGATGGCGTCGTGGATGGCGTCGTGGATGGCGTCGATGTACTCGTTGGCGACCAAGAGGGCGAAATTGAGATCGAGGGTGTAAATGATGGCATCGCCGACGGTGTGGCAGATTGAGTGGGTGATACCGACAAATAGGGAGACACTGATGTCGAGGGATTGGATGATGCAGAAGCAGACTGAGTCACAGATTGTGCGGGCGAAATGGAGATCGATGGTGTTGTGGATGGTGTTGGTGAGCTCGTTGGCGACTGAGAGGGCGAGACAGATATCGATGGCGTCAATGATGGAGTCGCCGACGGTGTGGAAGACTGCGTGGGTGATATGGATACAGAGGAAGTTGCCGATGCAGATAGAAATGGTGTTGCTGACTGCGTTGGCGACTGTGTGGGCGACGTGGAGATCGATGGTGTAATGGATGGTGTTGGTGAGCTCGTTGGTGACCACGAGGGTGTAACCGATATAGATGGTGTCAATGATGGCGTCGCCGAAGGTGTGGGAGTTGTCGATGGAGACTGTGTGGGCGACGTGGAGATCGATGGTGTAATGGATGGTGTCACTGAGCTCGTGGGCGACCACGAGGGCGAGACAGAGATCGATGGTGTAATGGATGGTGTTGATGAGCTCGTTGGCGACCACGAGGGCGAGACAGAGATCGATGGTGTCGTTGATGGCGTGGATGAGCTCGTTGGCGACCAAGAGGGCGAAATTGAGATCGAGGGTGTAAACGATGGCGTCGTCGATGGTGTGGCAGATTGCGAGGATGACATGGACAAAGAGGGAGACAGTGATGTTGAGGGATTGGATGATGCAGAAGCAGACTGAGTCACAGACTGCGCGGGCGAGATGGAGATCGATGAAGTCATGGACGGTGTCGCTGAGGTTGTCGGCGACCAGGAAGGTGAAACGGTGATCGATGGTGTCAACGATGGAGTTGCCGACGATGATGGAGATTGCGTCGGTGACACGGACAAAGAGGGAGTTGTTGATGCAGAGAGAGATGGTGTCTGTGACTGCGTGGGAGACTGCGAGGGCGAGATGGAGATGGATGGAGTAACAGATGGCGTGGATGAGCTCGTTGGCGACCACGAGGGCGAGACCGAGATCGATGGCGTCAACGATGGAGTCGCCGATGGTGTGGGCGACTGCGTGGGTGATACAGTCATAGAGGGAGTGGTCGATGCAGAAAGAGATGGTGTTGCTGACTGCGTGGGAGTCTGCGTGGGTGAGATGGAGACCGACGCCGTGGGTGATGGTGTTACCGACATTGTTGGCGACTGTGTGGGCGACGTCGAGATCGATGGTGTAACAGATGATGTTGGTGAGCTCGTTGGTGACCAAGAGGGTGTAACCGATATAGATGGTGTCAATGATGGCGTAGCCGAAGGTGTGGGAGTTGTTGATGGAGAAAGAGATGGCGTTGGTGACGGAGTGGGAGACTGCGTGGGTGAGATGGAGATCGATGGAGTAACGGATGGCGTTGCTGAGCTCGTCGGCGACCACGAAGGTGAAACTGAGATCGATGGTGTAGTGGATGGTGTTGGTGAGCTAGTTGGCGACTGAGAGGGCGAGACTGAGATAGATGGTGTCAATGATGGAGTCGCCGACGGAGTGGAAGACTGCGTGGGTGATACGGATATAGACGGAGTTGTCGATGCAGATAGCGATGGTGTTGGTGACTGCGTGGGCGACTGTGTGGGCGAGACAGAAATGGATGGTGTCATGGATGGCGTCGATGAGCTCGTTGGCGACCATGAAGGTGACACGGAGATCGATGGTGTTGTGGATGGTGTCGATGAGCTCGTTGGTGACCAAGAGGGCGAAACAGAGGTAGATGGTGTAAACGATGGCGTCGTCGATGGTGTGGCAGATTGCGAGGATGACATGGACAAAGAGGGAGACAGTGATGTTGAGGGATTGGATGATGCAGAAGCAGACTGAGTCGCAGACTGTGCGGAGATCGAGGGTGAGCTAGACAGAGCGGGAGAAACGGAGACAGAAGCTGAGGAAGATACTGTGACGGAAGGAGTCAGTGATGGAGTGACCGACTGCGTGGGAGACCCAGATGGAGTAGGCGTTGATGACTGTGTAGGTGACTGCGTGGGTGAGCGAGTTGGTGACTGGGTGGGAGACACTGAAGTGGAAGGCGTGGGCGACTGCGTCGGTGACACCGATATGGAGGGCGTAGGCGACTGAGTAGGTGACACTTGCGTTGGTGATGATGTTGGGGACTGCGTGGGTGACACCGATACAGAAGGCGTTGGCGACTGCGTTGGTGAGATGGAGAGTGATGGCGACACAGAGATCGATGACGTTGGTGAACCGGGTGGCGATTGCGTGGCCGACTGCGTGGGTGGTATTGAAATGGAAGGAGAAGGAGTGGACGATTGTGAAGGAGAGACGGAACTAGATGGCGTCGGTGTCATCGTTGGAGATGGAGTGGCCGACTGTATCGGTGACTGGCTTGGTGTTACCGAAATCGAAGGAGTCTGTGACTGGGAGGGCGACACTGACATAGATGGAGTGGCCGACCGAGTTGGCGAGACGGAGATTGATGGCGATTGTGTGGGGGACACCGAAGAGGAAGGAGTGGGCGACTGGGTAGGAGAGACGGAAGTTGATGGCGTTGGTGACTGAGTGGGCAAGAATGAAACGGATGGTGTGGGTGACTGAGTTGGTGATATGGAGATCGATGGCGTTGGAGAGACAGAGGGTGTGGGTGACTGTGTTGGTGATATGGAGATAGATGGCGTTGACGATGCGGAAGTGGACGGAGTAGCCGACTGTGTAGGCGTGACCGAGATGGAAGGCGTAACCGATTGGGTTGGCGACATTGAGATCGAAGGCGTGGCACTACTGGTCGGTGACATGGAGATCGATGGCGTTGATGACTGTGTTGGCGACTGAGTTGGAGACACCGAGATAGATGGCGTTGGCGTGGGCGTTTGTGTCGGAGATACTGATGTTGATGGCGTGGGTGACTGAGTTGGCGACATGGAAATGGAGGGCGTGGCCGACTGTGTCGGTGAACCAGTGATCGATGGCGTGACAGACTGAGTCGGTGAGGCAGAGATCGATGGAGTTGGTGACATGGAGATCGATGCTGTGGGCGATTGCGTGGGCGAGACGGAGAGGGAAGGCGTGGCCGATTGGGTGGGTGACTGAGTTGGTGATATGGAAATGGGAGGCGTTGGCGACTGTGTCGGTGAACCAGTGATTGATGGCGTTGGAGAGACAGAGGGCGTCGGTGACTGTGTCGGAGACACGGACGTCGATGGCGTGGCTGACTGCTGCGTGGGCGATACTGAGATGGAAGGCGTTGGCGACACTGAAAGTGATGGCGTTGGGGACTGAGTGGGTGATATGGAAGTGGAAGGCGTGGGTGACTGAGTTGGTGACGTGGAGATCGACGGCGTGGGCGACCGCGTTGGCGATACTGAGATCGAAGGTGTGACTGATGGCGTTGGGGACACTGAGATTGAAGGTGAAGAGCTGATGGTCGGTGACACGGAGATTGTTGGCGTCGACGACTGTGTTGGAGAGACTGATAGGGACGGTGTGGCCGACTGGGTCGGCGAGCCCGAGATAGATGGCGTGGGCGAGACGGAGATCGATGGTGTGACAGATAAGGATGGAGAGACTGAGATTGAAGGCGAAGCGCTGCTCGTTGGAGACATGGAGCTCGATGGCGTTGGCGACTGCGTTGGTGATACGGAGATCGATGGCGTGGTCGATGGTGTGACTGATGGCGTTGGCGATAGGGAGATGGAAGGTGAAGGACTACTGGTTGGCGACATGGAGCTCGATGGCGACTGCGTTGGAGACACGGAAATCGAAGCTGATGTGCTGATGGTCGGTGACGCCGAGAGCGATGGCGTTGGCGACTGCGTTGGTGATACTGATGTTGATGGTGTTGGCGACTGCGTTGGCGACACAGAGATGGACGGTGTGGGCGATACGGAGATGGAAGGCGTGGCCGACTGTGTTGGCGACTGAGTTGGCGACACCGAGATGGAAGGCGAAGGACTACTGGTTGATGATGCGGAGATCGATGGCGTTGGTGACTGCGTTGGTGAGACTGAAATGGATGGAGTTGGTGACGGAGAAGAGGACACCGAGATGGAGGGCGTCGGTGACTGTGTCGGTGATACGGATATCGATGGCGTGGCCGATTGCTGCGTGGGTGATACCGAGATGGAAGGCGTTGGCGACACTGAAAGTGATGGCGTTGGGGACTGAGTGGGTGATATGGAAGTGGAAGGCGTGGGTGACTGAGTTGGTGAAACTGAGATCGATGGCGTCGATGACCGCGTGGGCGAGATGGAGGTGGAAGGCGTGGCCGATTGGGTCGGTGACACGGAGATAGATGGCGTTGTTGACTGGGTTGGTGAGGCTGAGGTAGATGGTGTTGGAGACACGGAGATCGATGGTGTTGACGACTGCGTGGGCGACTGTGTCGGAGACACGGAGATCGATGAGGAAGGACTGCTGGTTGGTGATGCTGTGATCGATGGCGTTGGCGACTGAGTGGGCGAGACTGAGATGGAAGGCGTAGCTGATTGGGTTGGAGATGTTGAGATCGAAGGAGTAGCACTGCTGGTCGGCGACACAGAGATTGAGGGCGTTGGTGACTGAGTTGGTGATGATGTGGGCGACTGAGTCGGTGATGATGTGGGTGACTGAGTTGGCGAGACAGAGATCGATGGCGTTGGTGATGGCGTTGGCGATTGCGTGGGCGATACTGAGATGGAAGGCGTGACCGATTGGGTGGGAGACACGGAGATCGAAGGAGTAGCACTGGTGGTCGGCGATACAGAGATTGATGGCGTCTGTGACTGTGTAGGAGACACAGAGATCGATGGCGTTGGCGACTGCGTGATCGATGGCGTGGGTGAGACTGAAATGGATGGAGTGGGTGACTGAGTTGGTGAAACCGAGATGGATGGCGTGGGTGACTGTGTCGGAGACACAGAGAGGGAGGGTGTCGGCGACTGCGTGGGCGACACCGAGATGGACGGCGTTGGCGACATTGAAATGGATGGCATTGGTGACTGTGTGGGTGATATGGAGGTGGATGGAGTTGGCGAAACCGAGATGGATGGTGTTGCGGATTGGGTGGGAGTCACGGAGATACTGCTGGTCGGGGAGACTGAGATGGATGGTGTCTGTGACTGTGTGGGCGACTGCGTGGGCGATTGAGTCGTTGATGGAGTTGGTGACTGTGTTGGCGACACTGAAATGGAAGGCGTCGGCGACTGTGTTGGCGATTGTGTCGG
>CDEZ01022643.1:1329-11451 GCA_000826365.1 Acanthamoeba royreba | reverse complement strand
AGGCGTGACTGATGGAGTTGGTGACTGTGTCGGTGACACAGAGATGGAGGGCGTCGGTGACTGAGTTGGTGACACGGAAACCGATGGCGTGGGGGATTGAGTTGGCGATACAGATGTGGAAGGCGTGACTGATGGCGTTGGTGTCCGAGTTGGCGAGACAGATGTTGAGGGCGTGGGCGACACGGAAATGGATGGCGTTGGTGACTGTGTAGGCGAGACGGAGATCGATGGAGTGGCTGATTGGGTTGGGGAGACTGAGATTGAAGGTGTGATGCTGCTGGTAGGTGAAACAGAGATAGATGGAGTTGGTGACACCGATATCGATGGCGTTGGCGACTGCGTGGGTGAGACCGAAATGGATGGAGTGGATGACTGTGTAGGAGTCACGGAGATCGAGGGTGTTGTGCTGATGGTTGGCGATATCGAGATCGATGGCGTCGGTGACTGGGTAGGAGACATGGATACGGATGGCGTAGATGACTGAGTAGGCGAGACAGAGATTGACGGTGTTGGCGACTGAGTAGGCGATATCGAGACCGATGGCGTGGGTGACTGCGTTGGTGACACAGAGATTGATGATGTAGGAGACATGGAGATCGATGGCGTTGACGACTGCGTTGGAGACACAGAAATGGAAATGGATGGCGTTGGCGACTGCGTCGGGGACACAGAGATCGATGGCGTGGGTGACTGAGTCGGCGATACAGAGATTGATGGTGTTGGCGACTGCGTTGGTGACACTGATAATGATGGCGTGGGCGACTGCGTAGGCGACATGGAGATGGAAGGCGTCGCGGATTGGGTGGGAGACACTGAGATGGAAGGTGTTGCACTGCTGGTCGGCGACACTGAAATGGATGGCGTGGGCGACTGGGTCGGTGACACAGAGATGGATGGAGTGGGCGACTGTGTTGGTGACATGGAGATCGATGGCGTTGGTGACTGCGTGGGCGACTGAGTTGGTGATACGGAGATCGAAGGCGTGACTGATGGCGTGACCGATGAGGTGGGTGACACAGAGATGGAAGGTGATGGACGACTGGTTGGTGACGTAGATATCGATGGCGTGGCCGATTGGGTTGGTGAAACAGAGATCGATGGCGTGGCCGATCGCGTGGGCGACACAGAGATGGAAGGCGTGACTGATGGAGTTGGCGACTGTGTTGGTGACACAGAGATGGAGGGCGTCGGTGACTGAGTTGGTGACACGGAAACCGATGGTGTTGGTGATTGAGTTGGCGATACTGAGATGGAAGGTGTTGGCGACACTGAAAGTGATGGCGTGGGTGACTGTGTGGGTGATATGGAAATGGAAGGCGTGGGTGACTGAGTTGGTGAAACAGAGATTGATGGCGTTGATGACTGTGTTGGGGAAACTGAAATGGATGGAGTTGGCGACTGGGTCGGGGAGATGGAGATCGATGGCGTGGGCGACTGCGTGGGCGATACGGTAATGGATGGAGTGGCTGAGCTGGTTGGAGACACGGAGATCGATGGAGTTGGGGATTGAGTGGGCGATACGGAGATTGAAGGCGTGGGTGACTGTGTGGGCGAAATCGAGATGGAAGGCGTGACCGATGAGGTTGGAGACACTGAGATGGAAGGTGTCGCGCTGTTGGTCGGCGACACTGAGATCGATGGTGTGGGCGATTGGGTCGGCGATACAGAGATCGATGGCGTTGGCGACTGAGTCGGCGACACAGAAGTGGAGGGAGTGGGCGACTGTGTCGGAGACACGGAGATCGATGGTGTTGGTGACTGTGTGGGAGTAACGGAAATGGATGGCGTGGGTGATTGTGTGGGCGATGGGGAAACCGAGATGGAAGGCGTTGCGGATTGGGTTGGCGACACTGAGATGGAAGGTGTGGCACTGCTGGTCGGCGACACTGAAATCGATGGTGTGGCCGATTGAGTGGGCGATACGGAAATCGATGGCGTTGGCGACTGAGAGATTGATGGCGTGGGGGATACTGAAATGGACGGTGTGGGCGACTGAGTTGGTGATACGGAGATCGAAGGCGTGACTGATGGCGTGACTGATGAGGTGGGTGACACAGAGATGGAAGGTGATGGACTACTGGTCGGTGACGTAGATAGCGACGGCGTGACCGATTGAGTTGGCGACACAGAGATCGATGGCGTGGCCGATCGCGTGGGTGACACAGAGATGGAAGGCGTGACTGATGGAGTTGGTGACTGTGTCGGTGACACAGAGATGGAGGGCGTCGGTGACTGCGTTGGTGACGCGGAAATGGATGGCGTGGGTGACTGAGTGGGCGACTGCGTGGGTGAGAAGGAGATGGAAGGCGTGGCCGATTGGGTGGGTGACACGGAGATCGAAGGTGTGGCACTGCTGGTCGGCGACACTGAAATCGATGGCGTGGGTGATTGAGTTGGCGATATCGAGATTGAGGGAGTTGGTGACTGCGTGGGTGACGTGGAGATTGATGGCGTGGGTGACTGGGTTGGTGACACCGAGATTGATGGTGTGGGCGACTGCGTGGGAGACTGCGTCGGTGATACGGACGTTGAAATGGATGGTGTTGGTGATTGTGTTGGCGACACGGAGATCGATGGCGTGGGAGACTGCGTCGGTGACACGGAGAGCGATGGTGTCGGCGACTGTGTTGGCGACTGTGTCGGGGATTGCGTGGGCGACTGTGTTGGCGATTGAGTCGGCGACTGAGTGGGAGACACTGATATTGATGGCGTGGGAGACTGCGTCGGTGACACGGAGATCGATGGAGTTGGCGACTGCGTTGGCGACACCGAGATTGATGGTGTGGGGGACTGCGTGGGGGACTGCGTTGGCGATTGAGTCGGCGACTGCGTGGGTGACATCGAAGTGGAAGGCGTCGGCGACTGAGTGGGAGACACTGATATTGATGGCGTGGGTGACTGTGTGGGTGACACCGAGATAGAGGGTGTTGTCGACTGTGTGGGAGACACTGATATTGATGGCGTGGGTGACTGTGTCGGTGAAACAGAGATGGATGGCGTGGGTGACTGCGTAGGCGTTATCGAGACTGAGGGCGTTGGTGATTGTGTCGGAGACGTGGAGATCGATGGTGTTGGTGACTGGGTCGGGGAGATGGAGATCGATGGCGTTGGCGACTGGGTCGGCGACACTGAAATGGATGGCGTGGGCGATTGCGTGGGCGATACGGAAGTAGATGGAGTGGGCGAGCTGGTTGGCGATACTGAAATCGATGGCGTTGGTGAGTTGGTTGGCGATGGAGTGGGGCTTTGTGTGGGCGACACAGAAAGCGAAGGCGTGGGCGACTGTGTCGGCGACCCGGAGATTGATGGTGTTGGACTTGTGGTCGGTGATTGTGTAGGCGAATGAGTGGGTGACTGTGTCGGTGACACTGAGATCGATGGTGTCGGTGACTGTGTGGGCGACACGGAAATCGATGGCGTTGGCGACTGTGTTGGCGACACAGAGATCGATGGAGTGGGTGACTGTGTTGGTGACACGGAGATCGATGGTGTGGGTGACTGCGTTGGCGACTGAGTCGGTGATACGGAGGTCGATGGTGTTGGTGACTGCGTGGGTGAGACCGAGATGGAAGGCGTAGCCGATTGGGTTGGAGACACAGAGATCGAAGGTGTCGTGCTAACGGTTGGTGATATCGAGATAGATGGCGTTGGTGACTGGGTTGGAGACACTGATACTGATGGCGTTGGTGACCGTGTAGGTGACACGGAGATGGATGGCGTCGGTGACTGCGTGGGCGACACGGAAATCGAAGGCGTGCGCGACTGGGTCGGTGACACGGAGATCGATGGTGTTGGCGACATCGATGGCGTTACTGAGGCGGAGGGTGATGGGTTACACCAACTCCCTCCAGAGCAGGTTATGCTGACCACGCTGATGTCGGCTGCTGACGCCGAAAGGATATTATAGCCCACACTGCCGTATGCCTGCCCCGCAGCGAGGCCGTTCTGCCAGGAGGGTAGTGTGTAGATTCCATTGCTGTACTGAAGATTCCAGACCTGGCCGGGAGTAACTGCTCCTGTTACGCTCAACGCGAGAGACAGAATGTTCGACGGGCCAGCTATGATCACTACGCTCCACTGGGACGCCGGACCAGTGCTCCCAACCCAAGAGCTGACTTTGGTCTGTTGAATAGTGAGCGAGCAAGAGGCATCACACCGAACCGATTTGTGTGAGGAGTATGTCGATGACACAACCGCCTGCTCTTCATCATCAAGTGGCCACGTCGTCGTTGTCGTCGTAGTTGTTGTTGTCGTCATATCCATTGCATCGCTACTAGAGCCTAAGCTCAAGACGCGGGGTGATGCCGTGGACCCAATAAATAGTGCTTTACCGTCTGTGGCTAAATACATTCATAAGTGGTGCATTACAGAGGTATGATGGTGTGGAGCGGGGGACGTACATCCCTCGGGTTCTTCATGTCGAAGGTCCATCGGCTTACCTTCCGTAGAGACCCTATCAGGGCTGTATCTGCTGTCATCCTCGTATGAAGTATAGCCTTCGCCCGTGTGCGTCCTGCGTCCTTCTGGGTGNNNNCGTAACCCACGATGAGGTAGCTGCCGTGAAGAAGAAGAAGAAGAAGATCACAGAAGGGATTCCGACCGCCAGTCTCTCTGCCGCGCGCTGCTGTGCTGCTGTCGAAAAACTGCTCACGACAGCAAAGAACGTGAAGGGATTGTACTGCATGCACTTCTCCACATGAGGGTTAAGGAGCTCCTTAGGGGTCTTGCTTTCTAAAGTTGCGCGTCCTAGAAGGTCCTCCTTCTGTTGTCTGAGCGGGAACGACACAACAATCGAGTTAGGCTGAAAGGAAGCCAACATGAGAAGAAAGGATAACATGTTTACCTTTTTCTATCGATCAGGCCTGGTGGGGCCCACCAGTACCTTATTATGAAACCGTCATCACCATCCTTGTGGAGGACCCCTAACTGTTAACACTGATCCCAGCAACGACCTTATGCTCAAATGAGTCGGCAGGGCTCACCATGGTGCATCCCCTAATATGAGGTCTTATCAGAGAGAAGCTCACACGTTAGTAGGCTTCACCATCACATCCTTCATCATCATCACCATCATTCAATTAGACAACGACGTGTCCATTCAAGGGACATGCGCACACTTCGTCCCCTTCTTGCCAGCCCTCTCCCGTAAGGGGCTTCCCTCACTACCAAAGGAAGGAGAAGATGAACATTTGGGGTGAGTACCACATGAGGAAGGGAATTTCCCGCGTCAGGGTCCCTACATTATTGCTGCGCCATCTAGGAGAATTAGAATTTGAATTCTGATTTTTGAAATTATTTGTTCTGATGAATTTCAAATTCAATTTAATCCGGATCCGGTTATAAAATCCGTGCGCAACAGCTATGAGAAAGATTATTTCGACATCTGTTTTTGTTTTTTGTTTTTTTTTTTGAAATTTTAATGCAAGAAGTTGGTTGCATTTCAATCGTTTTATTTTCCGGCATAGATTGAGACCAATCTATGACGGCGCGGTACCTGAAGTCTTGGTGTGGCCAAAGATGAAGTACCGGTACTGCTTGTTCCCAATTTTTGATTTCGACGGTGTGTTTCACGAGTGTCGCCAACACCATGAAGGCTACTGATGACCACAGTAGCCACGATCACAGTCCTCCTGGACTGATCATCCCCCACCTCGACTGTGTGCCGGTGTTGCGTGACATTGAAGAAGTTGGCGTCATTCTTGCACGCAAAGAAAGAGGTTGAGTTAGCTACTGATGAGATTCATGCAACAGCTGGTACCAGTAGTGGAGGTGTTGGTTGATGTTGATGTGATCCAACACTTTGATGTGGTATTTGATCAAGATATTCATGCTTACATCGCTCTTCACATCGGTCAGTTGCACTGCACCTTCCTTCTCCATCTCCTTGGCCTTGTTCAAAACCTCGGGCTGCCTTTGCCCTCCTACGCCTGCTCTCGTCTCCTCCACTCCGCGCGCTTGCGGTAGATATCGCGGCGGAATGTCTGCTTGAGCGCGGCCGCCACCCCAGCATCGACCGGCAGCGAGGCCTGGACAGCGCCGACACCGCACAGATCGTTCTTGCGATCGATGAACCAGGCGAAGGTCAGGCCACCGCCCCAGGTGAGCGTGCGCTCGCCGTACCAGCCATCGATGTCCTCCAGGGTCAGCAAGCCGCCCAATCCATGGCCCACTTTCGCGCCGGGCGCGATGCCTACGCGGAAGAAGATGCCAGCGGGACCGGCCAGCGCGGCCTGATGGCTGGCTGTGGCCTCCGGACTCAGGTGGTGCTCGAACATGTCGTCGACCGTCTCCGGTTTGAGGATCTTGCCATCATTGGCCAGCAGCGAGCGGAGCACCTTGAGGTAGTCCGGGGCCGTCATGAACAGGCCGTGGCCGCCGAAGTCGCCCTTGGTGCGCAGGTTCATGTCGCCGCCGCCGCCCAGCACGGCCCGACCGAGAGCTTCGGGGTCGTTGGGGTTGAGATCGACGAGGCGCGGGCGCAGGTCCTCGCGCGTCGGAGGGTAGAACTGGGCATCGGTGATGCCCAATGGGCCAAAGATACGTTCGTGCATGCGTTCGCCGAGCGTCTTGCCCGTCGCGCGCTCCACGATGCGGCCGGCCCAGTCGAGTCCCGGACCGTACATCCAGCTGGTGCCGGGCTGGAAGCTGAGCGGGTAGGCGAACAGCTCCTCAACCTTCAGCCTTTCGATCTGACCGGGTTCTTCGGGCCGTTGAGTGAACTTCTCGCGCCAACGCGCCACGAGCGGGTCGAGGAAGTGGTAGCTCACGCCGGCGCTGTGCGTGAGGAGCATCTCGAGCGTGATGGGGTGCGCCTGCGGTTCGAGCAGCGGCGTCTCGCCGTCCTCGGAGAATCCGATGATGACCTCCTTGGCGGCGAGCTCCGGCGCGAGGGACGACAGTTCGCCCCTCAGTGACAGCAGTCCATCCTCGACGCACTGCAGCGCTGCGATAGTGGTGAGCAGCTTGGTGGCCGAGGCAAGGTACAGCACGTCGTCAAGCTGATGGGGTAGCTTCTCACCGGACATCAGGGTGCGCTCACCCAGCGTCCAGTCGTACACGAAGCGGCCCTCGGCGTCACTGGCGCATATGATGGCCCCGTTGATCTTGCCAGCGTTGAGAGCCGCCTGAAAGTCCGTCTTGATGTCTCCTCCTTCTCCCTCTGCCATGGCCGCACACCACGTGGACAAGCAGCTGCGCAAGGAATGGGTAAATAAACCTTGTGGAAAAAAACCACGAATAGTATAATTGTTTATGATTTCCTTTCAATTTCTTCCTTTTCGAATTCCTGACATTTCACATATATATTAAAACACATGCCACATGGTAAACCACCGTGACGTCCGAAGAAAAAACCACCGTGTTGTTTTTCCTTCCTACCTCTTGCGGGTCGGTTCTCTGCCTTTTGTAACGGCCCTTCGGGTTCGGATCGCCCCGATGATAATTGAGGATGGAAGAGAGCGAGGCAAGACACGACGCGCACTGTGATGCTGCCACTCCTCCTGCTGCTGATGACGCTGGTGGTTCTCATGGTGCTCCTTCTGCTCCTTCTGGTGATGCTTGTTGCTGCACAATTGTGGTCAGCATGATGGTCAGGATGAGCATGAGGACGACGGGACAGGCGGGNCCTCAGCTTCCGTACGAGTTGGCCTTCATGATCTGGAGCGAGGTGGGCCGCCTCATGTGGCCTGTGTGCTTTCGAGTCTGTCGCCAGTGGAATGCACAGCTCTCCCACCTGCTCAAGGCCCAGACCTCCACCACCACCACCACCAGGCGACATTACGACTTGAAATACGTGAGGAAAGAGTGCAGGTATGCAGCAATGGTGGCTGCAGAGGGATGGCTCAACATTCTCCAGTGGGCGCGCGCCAATGGATGTGTATGGGACGAGCACACTTGTGCAGCAGCAGCTCGAAGAGGTCATCTTGAAGTTCTTCAATGGGCACACACCAACGGATTGCCATGGGATGAACGCACATGTGAAGCAGCAGCCAAGCACGGCCACATGAATATTCTCCAATGGGCCTTTGCGAATGGAGCTCCATTGGGCATGGCCACATGTGCAAAGGCAGCCAAAGGCGGTTGGCTTGACACACTGCAGTGGCTGCGCGCTAACGGATGCGCTTGGGACGAGCGAACTTGTTGGGCAGCAGCGAGGCGAGGCCATCTTGCAGTTCTTCAATGGGCGCGCAGCCACAACTGCCCATGGGGCGAGCGCACTTGTGCAGCAGCAGCTCAAGGAGGCCATCTCAAAGTTCTTCAATGGGCGCGCAGCCACAACTGCCCATGGAATTCGTGGACCTGCTCGGCAGCAGCTCAAGGAGGCCATCTTGAAGTTCTTCAATGGGCGCGCAGCCACAACTGCCCATGGAACTCGTGGACCTGCTCAGCAGCAGCTGCAGGTGGTCATCTCGAAGTTCTTCAATGGGCGCGCACCAACGGCTGCGAATGGCGCGAGTTCACTTGTTCGGCAGCAGCTCAAGGAGGCCATCTTGAAGTTCTTCAATGGGCGCGCGCCAATGGATGCCCATGGAGTGAATGGACTTGTTATGCTGCAGCTGCAGGTGGCCATCTCGAAGTTCTTCAATGGGCGCATGCCAACGGATGCCCATGGGGCGAGAAGACTTGTGCAGCAGCAGCCCGAGGAGGCTACCTTGACATTCTTCGGTGGGCGCATGCCAACGGATGCCCGTGGGGCGAGAAGACTTGTGCAGCAGCAGCCCGAGGAGGCCACCTCGACATTCTTCTATGGGCGCGCTCCGAAGGATGCCCATGGGGCGAGAAGACTTGTGAGGCAGCAGCTGGAAGAGGTCATCTTGAAGTTCTTCAATGGGCATGCGCCAATGGATGTCCATGGAACAAGGAGACCTCAAAGGCAGCTAAAGGCGGCCATCTCAAAGTTCTTCAATGGGCACATGCCAACGGATGTTCACTGGATGAGAGTACCTGGCAGGCAGCAGTACGGGGTGGCCAGTGGCAAGTTCTTGAATGGTTGCGCTCCATTGGAATGAATTTTGACTGATCAGAAAGCTACTTGTCCTCCACTGCATCATCTACCCACCATCCCCTGGATATCAGGTGGGCCAAGCATCCCCATCTCCATCCGCAGCTCATCAGGCATGTCCGCGTACGCAACAATCAAGTCATTCCCTCTTTGGCGACGGTGTTGGTCTGATCTGCTCATCATCAGGCATCCCCGGGTGCCTTGTGTTGACCTTGTCCAACAAGCCGACAAGTCGTCTGTGCCTTCTGCTAGGCTCTGTCCTCTGCCTGTTGTCTTGTGTCCTCGCTTTGTTTTTATTTGAATTTTCTTTTTATTTTTGTCAAACTCGTTTAGATACCCCAAGGCATAATAATAATATCAGTCTTCGAGGGCGACTGTTCGCAC
This sequence comes from Acanthamoeba royreba, assembly GCA_000826365.1. NCBI lineage: Eukaryota > Discosea > Longamoebia > Acanthamoebidae > Acanthamoeba > Acanthamoeba royreba. Next base: position 2,066 of record CDEZ01022643.1, on the reverse strand, counting down.
CACTTCTACCACTTGAGTGATCATCTTCCATAACCGAGTCACGATTCGCGGAGTGGCGGCACGCTGGCCAAAGTTCATTGTTGGGTCTCCCGAGTCGGGCCGAGGCTCGTTGAGCTTGCTGACGAAGTGGTCAAAGTAGTTCGGGTCAGCCTTGAAGACGACGTGTACGGGGTTGCCGATGGTGTTGTTAACAACGAGACGGCCGACTTCGTTCACGTCATCGACGTCGACAGTGAGGTTGAGCGTCTGCTGCGTCACGATGAGGGACGGATTCGCCATGATGGAGGCCGTGAGCGGATCCCACAGCGAATACATCGACGTGGGTCCAGAGTTGTTCTTGATGACGACGAGCAGGTCATGGCAAAAGTGGGCCTCCGGTGTGATAGCCGCTAGGCCGAACGAGGTGAGCCAAGGCCACGTCAGCTGGAAGTCGTTGGTGGCGTCGAGCGGAACGAGCGTGATAGGAACGCCTGATGCGAACACAGCCTTTGCCGACTGAGGATCGGCTGCATGATGCAAACAAGTACGTTTGAGTGTGAGAGAGAGCTCTAACTAACCCATCCACACCGCGAGTGCAGAATGTTGATGAGGTGTGTGATGAACGTACCGTAAATGTTACACTCGGCGAAGGTATTCGCCACCTGACCCTTCGGCCAGAACAGGTTACCGGCAACCTCAACAGAGCCGCCCATGACGTAGATGTGCTCCACGCGCTGCTTGAGCCAGGGCTCCTTACG
>CDEZ01022641.1:10665-21516 GCA_000826365.1 Acanthamoeba royreba | reverse complement strand
GATCAACACCGGGCAGGCGGTGTTCGGCACCTTCCTCAAGGACTACCGACCCTGTCCTTGGTAGCCAAGTAACTTTCTCTTGGTAGTGGTTGTGGTGTTTGTCTTGGATCGCTCTAAACCGCCATCATGGATCTCGAGTGTAACTCCTTCTGACCTCCACCATCCTCCGGTGTTCGTGTGCCTTAAAATGGTACCCTTAGTTTGTTTGACTCTTATTAGTGTGAATATGTCTATAGCAGGAAAGTCATTAAATAGGACACGAGAGGCATGAGGTGAGTCAAACACGTACGTGTGTTGCTGGCCCCTCCTTCCCGCCACCACCTAACGAACTTTACACTAACCGTTGCTCACCACTCTAGGAGCCCTCTTTTCCGCTTCCTCTCTTCAACGTCAAGGAATCTAATCGGTGGTGAGCGAACAGCTCTGCGCAGTTCGGCCACTTTCTCGTCTCCCCCCCAACGCCAAGAGATTGTATTTGAGGAAGGAGTTCATTTGAGGAGATGTTGCTTCGCAAATCCTCGGGCATGGGCCCGGTCAAGATGTGCATCAAGTGCCGCGAGCCGTTGGGGTCACACGCCATTAGCATAAATGGAGGACGAGCTCTCTATCACCAAAGCTGCTTCACGTGTGCTAAGTGCCAGTCGCCTCTCTCGGGAGGCTATGTTGAGGTTCCTCAGCCGCCAACAATTGGAGGTACCTGAAGTTAGTCTCGAGACGAGCTCCATTTGTTGTGCTTCGTTCACTCATTCCCTCCCCTGACAACAATACAGCTAGCGGCTGTGAACAAGCCAACGCGCAAGCTGAGCCCAACCGACTTTGTGATGAATGCTACGAACGTGTCAAGCATGTTCGTTGCGCAATGTGCGACCACATCATCGTCTCCGGTGGCCTCATCGCTATCGATAGGCGATATCACAACGACCACTTAGTATGCGCGACCTGCTACATACCGGTCGCTGAGGGCTACTTTGAGTACAATGGCAAGCCGTATTGTCGAAAGGTAGGAAGTGGACAAACTCTTTGTGTGCCGCGTGAGTGAACGCTTACGTAAACGCAATGCAGCATAAGGCGCAGTTGGTCGGTCTTGTTTGTAATGAATGTCAGAACATAATCGACGAAGATTTGTATGTCACCGCGCTCGAAAGCAAGCGCTGGCACACGGACTGCTTTAAGTGTGCTCGCTGTAAGGTCCTCCTGAATGAGTACTTTGAGAAGGTAAGCTCTCACACGTACTACAAAAACTGATCGTTAGGTTGATGTACCTGATCAACATTCAATGGAACGTGCAGGGTGATCTAGTGCTTTGTCCGAAGTGCAGTGATATGTTACCTGATGACATCTCCGCCGTCTTATTTGGCCAATCTGGCTCTGCCGCTGCACTTGCTGCTACGGCCACGGCGACCGCCACTTCGCGTCCGAAGCGCAAGGCAGAAACAACCGTTGATACGCTCAAACTAGATCGCGACTACGCTCAATGGACTCGGCAAAGTGATCTAAAGTGGCCAGCCGTACACCCTGATGCGCCTCTCTTTGTTCCTGATATATATGTTAACTCATGGTCGATCATCCACAGCAAGCTGCAGGTGCGCCCTCTCTTCTTAAGGAGAGCGGTTGGCCGTGTGAACTGGGATCTTTGGAAGTTGAGAACAATTTCAAACTCACACGCGCTACTCTTCATGTGGACCGCCGCTACTACAAGAAATACCTATCCAAGATCGGTATAAGCCAGGCCTCTTGCTAGGATGCATGCTATGACTGCAGGCTGACCAGACTCCCATAGATCATAGGAACTTCTTGTGTCTCTCTGATCCTCCGATCATCATCTCGATTGAGAGCAGAACCTTCAAAACCGATGGCCCCATGTTCTTGTACAGGCACGTGTCACCAGATGAACGGATGACAATCCTGCTGCTTGGAATGAACTAACCTTGATGATCGCTTTTCAGAACACTGGTACGAACACACAAGGGAGACGATCGTTTGCTCATTCCGCTGCCAGCGAAGCAAATATCAAAGAAGAAAGTTATAGAGCATCTCAAGTCAAGCTATCCAGGTAGCTTACTCCCCCTCTGTTCGCACGACGACGCCAGAGTTTTACTTATGCATTGGGCTTCAGAACTCGCTACAAGCGAGGTCGTGGAGAGCAGTTCTCCAGATATGACAGCTGCGCTGGTGAATTTAGAAGAGAGGCAGCTTCATCGTAACTTTAAGTTCGGCGTTCTGTATTGTAAACCTGGACAGCAGACCGAAGACGAAATGTACACTAATGGTAACCATCTCTTGCCGCTTCCGTGCTTGATATGAAGGATGTACGCTGATACGGCCTACTTTTCAACTTTCAGTTCACGGCAGTCCCGCGCTGGAGGAGTTCTTGGCCATGCTTGGTACGAAGATCGATCTGTCACAGTGGCAAGGGTACACCGGCGGCCTCAACACCAAGGGTACAGCGCTCTCCTCCTCCTCTTTTATTCGTGTTGCTCACTGCGGATTCCAATGCCAGACGGAAGCACGGGCACCAATTCCGTCTTCACTAAACTTCTGAACAAGTTCGAAATCATGTTCCACGTCTCAACCTACATTCCTTTCCATGGCGCTGATGCTCAGCAGGTATGTGTGCAGCCTTTGTGAGACTGATGGCGGCCATAATGAACATCACTTTGGCAGGTTGAGCGCAAGAGGCATCTCGGCAATGATGTGGGCCTCATTATATTTAAAGATAGCGGAGCCCCAGACGAAGGGTTCAATCCGCTCTGCATATCATCGCACTTCAATCACGTCTTCATCGTCGTTCAGCCCATTGCTGACACCCAACCAACGATGTACAGGTACATACGCCTCAGCCAGACTTGTTGGAGCTTGCGCCAGTCATCCTGACTAAATCTTTCAGAGTGAACATTGCATACAAACCGGGAGTGAAGCCACATACGCCATTCCTTCCGTTTCCTGCGGTCTTCAAGAAGGGCGATGAGTTCAAGGACTTCCTCTTGGCTAAACGTACGATGACTCTTCTTTCTCATATATGTACATCAAAGCTGGGCGCTGATCAGTTCTTCCTCTATTTCAGTTGTAAATGGCAGCTTGGCAGCTCTGAACTCGCCTGAGTTCCTCTCGTCACTGCGGCGTACAAGGAAGGAGTTGCTCGCCGAGATGGTGAACAAGGGTTCCCCACGCGGTAAAAAGGGTCTCCATAGCTCCAGCTAAGCTGTTTTACATCATCAACATGTAGCTGTATGCAAACAGTATCGAGTGCGTAGTATCAATAGATGTGGTACACCACTGGCTTGCAAAGCACTTGATGTATCGAGCTCGCCAAGCGAGTCCTCTCTCACAAGGAAAACATATCTCCGAGAAGGAGCTTCAAGAGCACCTTATTTGGTACATATTGCACATTCAAGTTCTTGGTCACTCAACCTTCTCTTTCTTTATAAAGACTGCCACACTCCGGAGAAGAGGCTATCTTCATCGTCCAAGCCCATGCAGACCATCAGCTTCCCTATGTTCGCGCTGGCTTGCTGCCTTCTGGTCACGTTTCTTCCGTCCTCGGCTTACGGCCAGGGAGGGGAGAACTTCACACTGACCCTTGTCAACTCCTCGCCCTACATCCTCGTGTCACCGGACTTCCCTTCTCCCGACTCGCGCGGCTTCTACTATACAGCGAACCCTGTGCTGATCAACTTCAACGAGACGATGACGCTCTATATCCACAACACTCGAACAGGGGGTGCTGAGCTTCGATACTCTGGCCAGTTCACCGCAGTCAATGTACATCTCCCATTAGGAGGGATGCGCACAGTGAACACTACTGACGGACCTGCACATATCAGGAAAATGGGGAGAAGTCTCTCGTCACTCTGTCTATCACTAACAAGCTGCGTATGCATGTTGGAGGCAGCACGTTCGCCTTCTCCGGCAACACTATGAAGGCGTAGTTGGTGAGCACTACACCCAACTCAGCTGGCGGAGGCCGTGAACTCTCGTATCTCGCGGCAACTCTCAATGCGCGACCGGTGTGAAGAATAGAAGAACTCAGCGGGCAAGCATGCATAATCACTGCGACCTTTGACATGAACTGGCTCGACCGACTTATTTTGGTGGTGGCGGCTTTGATCTCCTCCCACCCAACTAAACTCTTCAGCATTGATTGCTTGTGATTGCATCGGCTTCGCTTGATGATAGGGAGTACGCACTCCTAAATGGTGCACTATCAGTAGGTCTGATTGTTGTGGATGTCGCAGGACAGGAACAGGCCAGTTCCATGTAGAATACTTCAAATTCCAAAGAACGCATTTTCTGCAAACGCTCCACCAACACTAATTTTTCGGGTGTGCCAATTCTGGAATGTAAATTATTCAGGCTGCTGGCCATGGCGCAGGCAAGTGCACCACAAGTAGAGGTGGAGCACTGGGACCAGGCAAGGTGGGGCGAGCTTACCACTGCCAACATGTGTAAAAAGCTAGAGTCCGAGGGCTACCGCGTGACCACTTACACCTACCCACCTGGTATCCCTAAAATATATCTTTAATATATAATATAGAAATTATATTATCTTATATATATTCTTGCTATTACAACCTTGTCATTATTTGAGTGTAAAATGCCATTTTGCTTCTTTTAATATTTCTTTGACTTGGTACCAACATTCTGAACGTTTAGGTACCTACTTTGCACCGCACACGCACAAGGTGGAGAAGAAGGACGCAGTGATGTCTGGTCGTTTCCGTATGGTGATGTATGGGCAAACGGTCGTGCTGGAAGCGGGTGATTGCCTCAAGGTTCACCTTTTTATGTATTTGTGTTGTAGAGCTGTACAGCACAGGAAGACTGACTGATTTCCTCACATGTGGACGAACAGGTGCCAGCAGGTGCACTCCACAGTGCAGAGGTGGTAGGGGACGAGCCTGTCGTATCAGTGGATTCCTCCAAGCGTTCATAGCGTACGATGGCTACCTGCAGGCTTAGAATCATCAGATGGTGAGATATCAGTTACAGTCATCAGCAGCGTGCAACCTCAAGATCTTGACAATGAACTATGTTAAACTTCTCCATGCAGTCAAGAGTGTGTGAGAGCGTGACGCGCGTGCTCGGTGGCAACCTTCAGTCATCAGAGCCTGCAGCCGTTCGCCGTTGCTTGCGCCAGGCCAGAGACCGCTTGTTGAGCTCGCGCACTTCCGGGGCACCACCATGCAGCATTCGTCGGGCGATCTCGAGAGCTTCCGTCAGTTGCTCTTCCGAGAGACGGTGCATTGCGCTCTGCTTTCCTCCGGATCTCTTCTTGCCCTTCTTCTCGGCTTTACCCTTCTGAGGATTCCCTCCATCGAGATGCGAGTACCACACATCACCGAAGAGGTTATCCAAGATGACCCGCTGGAAGCAGTGGTTGAGCCTGATGGGCCATCGAGCACCACGCTGTCCCGTGTACTTGCGTGCCTCGGCCGGAAGCAAGACGTTGGTAAGATGCTTGTACTCTTCGACAAGCTCCTCGCGCGTTCGTGGCTGTTGCTGCTTGTAGTTGTTATCAGTAGCGTCCGGCTCTACAGATGCAGGGACATCCTCACCCAACAGTTCATCTTCATCCACCCTCTTCCTCTTCGGCATGGTTCTCAGTACACTGTGAGTTCGGTCAGGTATGCGTCACCATCACTAGTTCAGAAATTTCAAATTCCAAGCTTGTATTCCTCAAATAACTTCGAAATTTCGTTTTGCTCCAGGCAAGAATTCCATGACTTCATTCCTGGTGTCGGTGCTGATCTCCCGCCATCAGACCAGAGAAGCTGAGTGTACATAATTCATTTCTCCCTCACTCCACTATTCAGACTTTATACACTACACACATTTATTCCCACTCATCACTACATCACATAACTCAGTTACGAAATGCAGCGACTTGTGAATGCACGCGGAACTGTCATCAGGCAGAGCATGCTCGTAGGCCAGCAGAGAGCGGCTTCCGTGCTGGGCGTAAGGCGAGTTGCCTACGACACGGGCGACAAGAAGGGGCGAGTCATGTCGTTGGAAGAGGAGCAGCGCATCGCTGCTCAGCAATACAAGGGCCAGCAGAAGCTCACACCCAAACTCGACGATGAGAACGTGAGAGAGTTCCGCGNGAGCCGTGGCAGAGCGCCGAGGCTCGTGAAAGCGAGTTCACCGAGGTTGAGGGAGTACGTGCTCTCCGCAGTGAGTTTCCAACCTGTTCCACTAACTTGTCCTTGGTTATGTCCGAGCAGATGGGACTCAGCCAGACTCCTGCGGAGGCGGCCGGGGAATTGCTGGAGGGAGCCGCGCAGGCGTTGGAAGGCAACATGCCACTCAAGAGGAAAGGCGGCCAAGATATCAGGTCGAAGGGCGACGAGTTCTAACCAACCACATATGTCCTGCTGCTTCAGGAAAGCCGTGGCCATAGCGGCATTGATAAGCAGCACCCTTACAGCTGACTGCTTGTCACCTCAATACTTTTTTTCAACTTGAAAATATAAACATTCCATCCATCATCTTAAATCTCTGTAACATGTTCTCAAAAGCAGCAGGAACATATGCCATTGCCTCCAAAGGAAGGAGTTCTATAGGTTAGAGAACAACAAATATGGAAACGCTCGGAAAGGAAAGTAAGTGAAAGGACATCAGAAATTCAAAAGAGTTTAAAAAACTATGATTATCGATTGGTCGACAGCTTGATTTCCGCGAATTTTCGCTTCATTCAAGGCGGCATTCGGTCTGTCCTCGTTCGATAAAGTCCCCTGAATGTCCCCCAGTTCTCGCTATCTCCCACTGCATCTGGGTGCAGTTCTCGATCGTCACCATCTCCATACCCCCGGCCTAGTGGATGATGCCTCTCCGGTTGACACGTACCTGCGGCTCCCCTATAAATGCCTGACCCAGGTGTGATGATTTTAAACATTCAACAACCTCTCGCTACCTAAATAGCACCCACCCACACTTACTCGTGTCTTCTACTCTTCCTTCTTCTTCTTCTTCTTCATTCCCTTCACCATATAGTACAAAGCAATGAGAAGTCTCAGCAAGCTGTTCAGCAGGGGAACCGCGTCGAGCCTCTCCTCCTCGACCACTTCCTCTTCCACAGCCGTTCTGGCGCAGCGCAGCCTCTTCGGCTTCGGCGGTGAACCAGAGAAGGTGCCCGGCCAGCGAGACGCCATGAACGTCCCGCCCGAGAACAAGGGACCCTTCGCCACCGAGAAGGGCAGTGGCGGCGAGGCCGGCAACTTCAAGCACATGGCCAAGACCGGCGAGGAACGTTGGCGGGCCGACGACTCGGTGGTCACCGGCGGCGGCGTCGGCGAGCCGGGTATCGTGGAGAAGCTGGCCAGCGGGACGCCCGTGGACTACGAAGTCATCCACACGTCGGCGCCGCCGGAGCGGGCCGGCAGCGAGGAGGAGCTGCTGGAGGAGGACTTTGCGGCAGAGGCCGACTGGAGGCGGCTGGGCAACGAGACGGCGGCAGGGCCGTCGGTGTTTGACCACGAGCGGGAGCATCACGTGCTGCACCAGGGCTACCACGGACCGCCGCCGCCCGACAGCCACATTCACCGTGAGGACCTCAAGGACAGCGACTCGTCACAGGGCATGTGAGATCGATCCATCACACAGGGGTTACCATGAATGGAAGCATGTGTTTTTGACTCCGATGCTCCAACATTCACAATCTGGCGGAGATAAAAAAGAATACGTTACAATCTTACACCACTGACCACACCACTCTATTCATATCACCTCTCTTCGTTTCTCACGTCTCTGGTTTGCCTGACCCAACTCGCTATTGATGATCTGACTGAAGCGGCCAGCGAATTCTGCACTCCCACGTCTGCATAACTAATACTATGGCGCAGTGTATCTCATCATCTCTCCAATGAAATACGTGAAGCCGAGATGATTGTTCAGGAGCTCACGCATTACATTGCAAAAGTCATGTCACATATCAGAAGCCCACTCCAATGAGCTCTGCTAGACTTTGCCAGGAACCTGTTGGGACATTGCCAACTGCCCTGAAAAATAATCAGAGGCAGATTTGGTCAGCTACTATGTGACCCTCTCTCAACAGAGGCAAGAGTGTACACGTACTCCTCTTAGCGGATCACATTCTGTCTTCTTCGCTCGCTTGCCAGCCGTTCTTCTTGCCACGCCGCTGCGTGCCCCATTCGGCCAGCAGGTCCATGATACCAATGCGCAGCCAAGGTAGCCTTTTCTTGCCCGGGGCGGAGGTTGTGCTGCTGATTGTCTTGCCCTGGGTAGCATCGTTATAGTGTCTAGCCCGCAACGTGGCTAGATCTTCTAGCTGCCAACCGCGCAGGCTGTAGATGGCCTCCTCTTCCTTGGCCGTCCACTGGAGCATGTCGTTCACGAACGTCACACAGTGGTCTTGTTGTTCGATCGTCGTCGAGTGTTTCTTCATCGTGGATTGTGCTCTCGTGCTCTCTTCCTCCTCCTTTGGCAGAGTTGACCACTCTGACCATCCCAGGTCCGTCTCATCCTCACCTTCTGTAGCCTGCTGCGCCTGGAGCACGGATGTGTAGACCATGAGAGACGGGAAGCCCCGATAAGCATTCTCCAGGGCGTTCAGGCTTGCTGATGTGAGTCTGCTGCAACCGTATATCCCTAATCGCTGCCTATCCATCACCACATGAATGTAAGATCATGATGGCTTCTACGAGTAGGAAGTGTAAGCGTACAAGCGAAAGAGTCCTCGTTGAGTTACAGCCGAATTGATGCCATCATATCCACTCATGTTTTCCTCCTCTTCATTCTCCTCGTCATTCTCCTTGCCCTTGTCCACATTCTCCTCGACAAGCTCTTCCCAGCTGTCAGGCGCCTCTTCCTGCTGCTCCTGAACCACCTTCTTGGCCGAGTCCTTAGGAATGAAACGAGGCAGTAGGGCAGCAAGCCCGGCATCGCTAACGTTATCGCAGAAGGAAAGATCAAGCACGCGGAGCAATGGCATGGTCGCTGCAATCGTCTTGATCGTGTCGTCACGCACAAAGCCGAGACCCTTGATCGAGAGCACGCTCAGCGCCTCGACCGACGGGCGACCGAACGAGGTGATGTGATCAAACACGCTCCTCACCTGCTCCGCCCGCAGTACCGCGCTCAGCAGACTCAAGTCAAATGCGACAAACGATGAAGCGGAATCCATCCCATCACGCATTCCTGTGTCGAATGCAGAAGAAGGCGCAGTGAGGAACCGCTTGGCCAGCCGCAGCCGAGGACGTGATTGCGTTCCAGCACTTGTCGTCGTCATCGGCGTCGTCTTGGTCTCGCCACCCGCACCGCCGGCATCTGCGCGCGTCATCGTGCCAGTCTGCCACATCAGCAAGAGCATGAAGAGGCTGTAGCGGACCTCGCTCGGAAGGCAGTCGATGGCTTCCTGCTCCATCATATCAGCATGATTGCTCAAGTACATCAAACACAACACGAAGAGCGGCAGTGGTCTCGATCCTGACGTCGTAGGAGTTGATGATGATGGTGACAATGTTGCCGATGATGATGATGATGAGGAGGAGGAGGAAGAAGAAGACAAGTCAAGAATCTCGAGTCCATAGGCCAAAAGCTTCTCCCGTTCGCGGGCCTGCTTGTGGCGATGATGAAGAATACGCGAGCAGGGCTGGCAAAAGTGAGTAGCCGTGTCGAGGACCTTCACCCGCTTGCACTGCGCACACGTTCCCACCCGCACCGCCGTCGGCTCCACGACCGCCCCCGTATGGTCCACCACACCCTCTACCTCCTCCTCGTTGTCCATCATCTTCTCTAAGATAAATATATATTCCTATTTCTCGAGTGACAACTCATAACTTGGAATTTTACTGAAATTTTTTACTTTTCGGAAATCATCCGACATTTTTCTGAAATTTCCCGCTCCAACACGGAAAAATGAAAGAAATCTGAAGCGGGGGACTGTCCTCACATCAATGACGTCACATCTCATTTATTCAACAGCATGATGTAAATGAAGTGAGACAATTGTTGTTTTTAACAAGCAGTCAACATCAAAAGAAGCATAACCAAAACACTTAAGACCACAACAGGATTGTGGGCAAATAGAATAGTAGAAGAGCTGTAAGATTGGCTTTGAAAACAGTCCTGGATAACCTTGGCCTGTTCAATGCCTGTATACATTGCTCCATGAACATAGCTGATCATGAAGATTCCCCACATGCACATGCACAACATAGGTCAGTACTGTATCAGAGCCTTGCATTGAAGCATACCCATTGTACTTGTCAGCAGCCCACTCGCCTGCAAAGTAGACCTTCTCTTGAACAGGGACTAGAAAGGCTCGCCTGAGTGTGGGATATGCATTGATGTTGGTGCCGGCCCACACAGACATGCTGTAGGGATCCTCCCACCAGTGATTGCGAAGGAAGCCTTGATGCAGAGGGAGAATCAGCAAGAAGGAGGGGGAAAGCAGTGTGTACAGAGAATGAATGTACCGTCAGGATCAGGAGCACCAGGAAACATCTTGCGCAGGACCGTCATGATCTCTGTGGTGATCTCACTATCAGTCTTGTTGGCCAGGCGCTTGCCTTCATCACCTGTGATGGTGGCCACAAGTATGTTGGATCCTGGAAGCAGCTAAGTTCCCACCCATATATGAGTAACGGATCAGGCCTGATCTACTCCAGATGAGGGAAAGAGTTAGTTACCTTTGCCAGGTTGAGGTTCTGGAAGGATGGGTAGAAGCCCTCCTTATCGTTGGTGTACGCGAAGAACTCCCTGCTGCCTAGTTCCTGCCAGAAGTAGGTGGGGAAGTGAAGGAACACCTTCATATACTGTGCCCTTCCTGCATCACGTTGTGGTTCCCAGTGGTCAGGCCAATCGAGTACAGTAGAGAACACATAAAGAGGG
>CDEZ01022638.1:0-10682 GCA_000826365.1 Acanthamoeba royreba | reverse complement strand
GAATGTAGGGAGCGTTTCCTAGTCACCTGTTTTTCTGGTAGTCAAATTGTTCAGTTCATCCTCCTGTAAGTTCCACCAGCCCGAAAACGTTTTTCCTGTTATTTCCGTTATTCTCTCGCTTGGCTTGAGTGTAACTAAAAAAATGTGAAAAACTCATCATTTATTACAACAAGTACCACGAACAGAAAACAAAGATGCTTCGCAGTCGTGGGAGCAGTGCGCTGATGCTGTCGGGCAGCAGGCAGGGTGCTGTGCGTCGTGTCACCCTCACCCTTCGCCTCCTTGAAGCCGAACGAGGAGCAGGAAGTGGCGTGTGTGGGCGTCTGTCCTTTTTGGGACCCCAACCAGCCCTGACCACCACGAGGACCGTCTCCACCACTGCCTCCCTCCTGTCCTCTCGCCCCAGGTGCACCTCTTTGTTTGTTTTGGTTCATTTTTTCATATAAAAATATTTGATTATTTTTTCATTTCATAGATTATATCTATATTAGGTAATTTAGGATGAAAAGCGAAGTGTATGGATTTTTATTGAATGAGTTCTTTGATCACATAGGACCACGCATGTGGGCAGCCTTGGCGGTGCGCGCCGCGCGGCGTCAACGGCAGTGAGCAGCCCATGTACTACCTCGCTCTGCTTACACGAGAAGTGCAGTGCTTCGTCTTGAACATGGCTCGCTCACTGATGCATCATGGTGTGATGATGTTGACAACGATGTTGATGATGATGATAGTGGTCACGGGTCTCGTGGAAGTGCAGCCGATTGTCTCGCGTCCGCGCGGATTGATTCTGGCGTGCAGCGTGAATGCGACGCGTTTCCTGCTCGGAGCGGCAGCTTTCGCCTTTCCTTCTTCATCCTCGGCTCTTCGTCTGAAAGACGGTTGTACGTGTCGCTCAGCCATCTCCTCATCATCTCCAGTGTTTCCTGACCATAGATCACTTCTTCACCTACTATGAAGATCCCTGCGCGCCTGATGGCAAGTTCGCCTACCTTGATTTGAAGAAGCCCGTCATGGTGGTGCGTGCCGCTCGCCACTCTCTGCCATTCTCTCAGCTTCAAGTTAACTTAGCTGATGAAACCACGAACAGCCTCGGCCCACTTTATGGCAACGCGCACGGCGTGTGGTGGGCAGACTCATCGCTATCGTGCTGGCTGCCATCGGCGTGGCCTACCCTGCTTCGTGGCTCTTCTTTGTCCAACACAGAGGAATGACCATCTTCACTGACTCCTTGTACGATTCCTCAACTCAACTTGTGGACCGGTCAGTACTAAATGAACATTTGTGACTTTGGTAGGGAGTGGCTGAACAACACTGAAGCCCTCATATTCGGTCCTCTCCTTGTCCTCCTTGCGGCCATCTTGACGTGGACGATTGGCGCCGGTTCTTACTTCACTGTCGCCGACTGGGCTACGCTGCGGTAAGAAGGAAACCATCTTAATATACTTGCTATTCACATGCTCACGAAGATCTGTCCATGAAACAGAGACCGTGCCCTGTTGACAGAGTACTCCGAAATTGTGGAGGAGCACGGCTTGACTCAACTCGGCACCGTCCTCACTCCACTAGAGTTGCGCACCAAATTGCTGAAGCAAGCCAAAGAGAAGGGCGTGCAGATTGTCCTCCCGGTACTTACTTTCAGGCTCTTGGCCGTGTAATCGAGACGGACTTGATCTAACCTGACTTCCATGTGATCAGAACGCCGATGTGCTGCAGTGGGTAGAGGCGGGAATCATTCTACGGGAAGAAGCCGAACCGATTGCCAACCTGCAGAGGTCTTTGCGGGATGTTCAGACTCGTCTTAAGTTTGAAAGTCAGGCACTCGATAGTGAACTGGCAAAACTCACTAATGAAGGTATCCTTCTGCTGGATAGAGGGTGTACGAAGCCAGCCTGTGATCTTACACATTTCTCTTTCCCTCGTTTTTCCAGCGCTCACCAAGCGCAACAGAAAGATAGCTGATGCGGAACTGTCCTATGCTGCATGTGCTGAGGCCAAGTTGGTGGAGCTTTACACTCAGAACTATAAAGAGCGCATCGCCAACCTTCGCAGAGAACGGAATCAAAAACTGGCAGTGGTACGTAGTGTCGGTCACCGTTGTGTTTTCTGAGTGCAAGCTGACTCGGATACCTTCTTCGATTGAGTAGATCAACGGTACGCCCAGCATGACTCCCGCTGAGAGGAAGCGCCAGAAGAGCGAGGTACGCCTGTGTTTAGGCGCCGTGCAGACATGAGCTGACTAACTGACACTATTCTGTTGTAGGTCAAGAGGGAGTATGTGAGAATTGAGGATCTCGAGACAAGGATGTACACCGAACAGATGCGTTCTAACCTGCCCAATCTTGAGAAGAGGGCGAGGGAAAAGGACGACGCTATCCGCAAGGCTCGCGAGGAGTACGAGGTCCACACTCAGTCCGTACGCATTGAGAAGCAGATTGATGTGCGCCTCAAGCAATTCAAGGAGGCCCACGCCAGGGTACCCTTTCTTTCCTCCTTTCTCTTGAGTACTTTGTTCCGTCTCACTCATCCTCTTTTGTGTGTTTTCTATTCCAGCAACTTGCGTCGCTGCAGCGAGAATGGGATAACCTGGCAGATGGCGTACTCCGCAGGAACACCACACGCATCCCAGACTCTGTTCCCTTTACTCGCCAGTAAGCCCACATTCGTCACGAGAAGAAGTACACACCGTGATGATGCATTCTTCATTCTTCAACAATGAGATGAATGGCCTCCAGTGTGAACGAGGATGTATGCTCAGACCTTTTCAAGAGTCTTGTATGGGATACACACCGCAATGGCAAGGCCGTACCGTTTGTGTTCTCTCTCTTCTGTACCAAAACTCAAGCTATCATGAATTTTCAGTTCATCAATTTCATCAGTTATTTATCTTTTCTTTTTTCTCTAAAGCTATTATTTCTTTATTTTGTTTGTCTTTGAGGCCTCAATAATACACACAACCATGGGAGTGGCAGCACTGAACGAGTACCTGGCGCAAGTGCAGGCCCAGGCAAAGGACGCCTGCGCTCAGCATCATACGGACGTGGTGTTGCACGTCGTGATGGGAAACGAGGCAAGCGACCTTGACTCCATGGTGCCAGTCTTCCCATTTTCAAATACAATTTTCAAAAGAATAAATAATTTTATATGAAATACCAATATTGATAAAATTCAATATAAAAATTTTGTTTCTTTCGAAATTTTGAAAATGTTTAGCTGATGAGGTAGAATGCAGGTGTCGAGTACGCTGCACGCCTTCTACAGGTCGCGTCACGCGTTGGAAGGAGCCGTCTCGGGCGCCGAACAGAAGCGACACGTCTACGTTCCCGTCATCAACATTCCTCGGCAGGACTTTGCCCTGCGCACCGGTACGGAACTCATATTGAGGTTTCGAGGAGTGCGCGTCGCTGATCCCCTCTTGATACATGTCCATGCACGTGTGTACACACTCATTGATCGACACAGAGTCGGTATGGCTGTTTCATTCGGTCGGTATCAATACCAAGGATTGGATCTTCATCGACGAGATCGACCTCAACGCTTTACATGCCCGAGGTCAGTTGAAGCTGGTGCTCATGGATCACAACAAGCTGTCCGCACAGCAAAAGCAGCTCGGCGATGTCGTTGAAGAGATCGTGGATCACCATAACAACGAGAATCTCTACGAGACGACAGTGCTGCGGCGAGTCGTCGAGCCCGTCGGATCAGCTACTACCCTCGTCGCTCTCGAGCTGCTTGAAGCTTCTAAGAATGACAAAGAGCTGCTGGATCCTGACCTCGCCAGGCTATTAATGGGCCCGATCTTGCTGGACACGGTTAACTTTGCATCTGATGCAGCGCGATTCAACGACAAGGACACCAGTGCATTCGAGTCCCTCAAGTCCATAGTTGGTGAACAGCAATCACCAAAGGAGCTGTTTGACAAACTGCAAGAGGAGAAGTTCAGCGTTTCATCGCTAAGCTCTCGTGATCTGCTGCGAAAGGACTACAAAGAGTTCAATCTCAAGATTCAAGGTACGTTACACTCCATTCTCATCCTGATTAGAATAGCAATGAGCTCATCTTCACTCAGGCGGACAGCGTACTGTCAAGCTCGGCATCAGTTCTGTGGGACAATCGATCGAGGCGTGGGCAGAGAAAGAGAGCGACATTCCTGCTGCGCTGGGGAAGTGGATTGCTGAACAGAGCCTTGATCTTCTGCTTGTGAACACGGCCTACTTTGACAAACAGAAAGGTACGCCTTGGGGAAAGGTGTTGCAATCAATGAGTGAACTAACCGAGGCAGCGTTGATCAGGCTTCTCCCGTCAGCTCGCGGCGTTTGTGGATGTTCCGGAGAGCCACGATGAGCGTCTCCATCTGTTCGACAAGCTAGTCCGCTTCCTGGAGAATCACGATGAACTCAAGTTGACCCCGCTGTCCGGCGCGCAGCCGGCCAAAGAAGTCGAGGGACACGTCACGCGCATTGTCTACTGGAATCAAGGCAACTCCAAGGTATCGCGCAAGATCCTCGAACCCATCCTCTCCCAACAGTTCTTTGCTTCCTTGTGAGTATGGGTCAGTCATATCTCAAGTTCTTTAGATCGCTTACCTTCTTGGCATTCCGATCCCAATCTTTGTGGTTGCTCTGGTCGATTGGATTCGCCCTTGAAATCGCTCTGGTATTTCAGACATCTTCGGATCATACAACCGGAGCTAATTCAAATATCTCAAAGAGCGGCGCGAGTTACAGAGCGAAAGCAAAAGGAAAACAGAAATTCTATCGTGTCCGCCGAACAGTGAAGAGAAAGAGACAGAGGACTGAGTCTCGATCCACATCACCAAAAAGAGATCTCTCTCGACCTCTTTGGCCTCTCTCCTCGATTGCAATTAGAAGAAGACCGGTCTCTCTTTTTATTGATTCATTTATTTAATCCGAGACACTCGAATTATATAAATAAGAAAAAGATAAATCAAAGAGGAAAGAAGAGGAGATGAACTATAATCAACTCTATCGACCGCTCGTAGAGACGGGCGACCCAGAGAGCAACGACCCGGCCCCGCACAAGGCCTACGGTCCATCTGGCTCGCAGGGTGGCGATGACGATGCCTGCTGTGGGGGATGCTGCTCGTGCTGCGCGGGATGCTGCGATAATCGAGTCGGGCGGATCCTCAAGAAGGTCGTCTGCTGCTGTGGCCTCTGTCCCAAGGTCGGGCGACTGCTGGAGAAGATCTTCTGCTGCTGCGGCCGATGTCAGCGGCTGCCGTGCTGCCCGCCCATCAAGCGCTGCTTCGGATGGACACGAGAAAAGGGACGTCGACTCAAGACCTTCCTCTTCCAGGACTCATCGGTGTGCCATGCGGCCTGGCTCTTCTTCTTCCTCTTCGTAGTCCTCATCTTTGCCGTCCTCATGGCCACCGTGCTCTCCAAGGTCGATAATCCCTACGACTAATTTTTTTTTCTCCATCTGAGAGATCGAGTAGCGCCAGGAATGGATGTGATGATGATGAGGGATGTCTCTACACATCTTTCATTTAAAATGTACATTTACGAAAATGGGATGTAATAGACATTTATTTATTTATTTAATAATTACCAAAACACGTTTATTAAAAATTAAAAAATATTTCCCAAACATTTTCTTTTTCTTCTCCCTTTCCCTCTTGTCCCCTTTCATTATTGCCTCTCCTGGGTTTGTTCTAACAAGGTACACCACCGCTACATGTCTATTTTATTCTTATTTTTGGAAATGAATATAAATATATTAATATTTAAACATATGTACTGGAACGCCATTTTAAAATGGCGTAAGAAAAGATGCTCCGGAGCAAAATTTAATTTTTAATTTATTATTTGTGAAAAATAGAGTAGGGTATTTATACATTTTGGAAAATTTGCAAAACAATTAATGCTGTCCTGGAAAAAACAAATTTAAAATGAATAATTATTGTGGTGTCACAGACACAGGTGTTCGTGAGGTAACATGCATCAGTCCAACATGCGGCTGGTGCTGGTCGGGCTGGTGGTGTATTTGGCCTGGGGCACGCCCAGCGCCACGGTCGTCTACACAACCCTCGGGGTCTTGCTCTCCGCCTGGTTCTGGTGGGCGTCGAGCGGCATGACCACCCGGAGGAAGGTACACACACACACGCCACGACGCTTCTTTCCGCTGTACCGGTCAACACTGATGATGATGAGTGGGTGTCTCTCCTCATGTGTTTTGCGACCTTTGGATTGAACCTTAGCTGCAAATCGCTACTTGGGATGAACCGCGAGAGGGCTGCATTCACGCCAAGATCTCACTTGATGCTACGAAGGCACCTCACCAAGTTCTTGTTGACCATGTTTTGGCGCAGAACTTGACTTACGAGAGAGTTTGAATTTGTGTACTTTAGATTCAAGAGTACATTGAGGAGAAGCGAAAGGAAACCGGACGTCACATCACTGTAACGCACGTTGTGGGAAAGAGTACGCCATCTGCATGCTACGTGCATGAAGTAAGATACTGATACCTGTTGCGCGCACCGTTAGCGCTGGCGTTGGCTCTGCGTCAAGCTCCGGGCCTTAACGGTCGTATCGTATTTGACCGTTTTCTTCCCTTCAAGGTCCCCTCCACAGTTTTTCGTGTGTGGATGTGCTCTTACTTGGGTTGCTTTAGTCCATCGATATCAGCTTTCTGGCGATCGTGGAAGGTGGTAAGAATCTAGCCAAGGTCAAGGTTGAGCGTGCTGATTCTATGAGTGTTGAGGACATCGCCAAGCGCCTGGAAGGAGGCACCCAGCTTCTTAGGAAGGTATGTAAGCAAGGCCTTGTTCAGTACTAACTGAACCTTCCTTTCTGTTCGAGACTAACCCGCGGGGTGAACCATCGTAGGGTTTGGATGAAAACTTTAAGAAGAGTATGGGTCCGCTTCAAATCCTTCCCACCTGGCTCATCAGGTAGGCGCACTGCCGCTCCTCGTCCATTTTATCTCAATTGAACGAATGTGTAGGCCTGTGGTGAACACTGCCGCTTATGCCGCGGGTGCCCTCGGCATGTCCATTCCTGCTTTGGGTACGTACACATGTTGGTTCGGGGAAATCATCTATTGGCTCACCTTTGATATGGATATTGCGCAGGAGTGGAGCCGCATCCGTTTGGCACCTGCATTATCACGTCGGTCGGCATGCTGGGTGTCGACGAAGCCTTTGCGCCTTTCACTCCGTTTGCCCGCGTTCCAATCCTCGTGCTGATAGGTACATCCAAAGGGCGAATGTCATAACTCCCCATTCGCTTATGCGCCCTCCTCAGGAGCCATACACGACGGAGTCACAATCGTCGACGGTGAGATGAAGACTACGAAGAAGCTGAAGCTGTGCTGCACTATTGATCACCGTTTTCTGGATGGTGCTCAGGTACGCTTTCTCGTTTGGAGACAACTTGCTTAATAAACTTACCGACCGGTCGTGCTTGTGTAGGGCGGACTCATGGTGAAGGCTGTTCGGGAGGTGTTTGCCAACCCAGCCCTGCTTGACCAAGACTGATTACGCACATTCGCGTGCCTCCTCGAAGAGTAGTGTACAACAGCTGGCTGCTCGCTACGCTCTTAATGAAAGTCTCCAAAGGGTTTGGCCTCTTATTGTGTCGTCATTCCACAACCCATCGCGTGAAGACTATGATGTAGAGACTCATCGGAGACGCCACGGTCGCGTCGGTAGTGGTCAACCGAATGTTGATGCGAGGGTTTTGGCCTCGATGGCCTGTTGGTGAAGAGGCGGCAGCTTAGTCACACTCGCCGCGGCCAGTAAGGCTGACGTGAGCGCCAGTGACCACCGCATTACCCTCGTCCTGGTACGTCTATCAGTCTTTACCATGAGGTACTCCTCTTTGGGGGAGGCACTTTTATCTGCACCGAGAGCATACTTTTGTCTCCCACGCTCAGCTGTGGTGTTCGTTCCAAATTGCCTAGAAATTGCATTCGGCCAACTGTAATTATCAACGGCTCTGGGAAAAAGGCGGAATTTCCGACATTCGGCCACCTCACCAGTAGGCTGATCCAACCAATCAACAGCTCGCGTGCACTTTCGGCAGAGTGAGCTCTTCTCCGAATCGGGATGTGCGGCCTCACATGCTCGGTCGAATGTCCAACGGCTTTAAAAGCCAACGAGTTTGATCCTCCCACTCCATATCAACTTCCTCACAACACAACAACAACAGCCACACCAACAAGCAAACAAACAATGCAGAGCCTGTCAGTCGTTATCTTGGCGTTGGCCTTAGTGCTCTCAGCCCAGGCCTCCTCTATCTTGGATGTTGAGGCCTCCTTTGTTGAGGCACAGCCATCTCCATCAACCTCGACCTCGCCCGTGCGTTACGTCGACACGACGTGCGACCCGAAGCCCTTCACCTTTGACGGTCTCAAACGTGCCGAGCCGATCAAGGGCAACCGTCTCGGGTGGTACACTTGCTCCGGCGCGATGGCCTTCTACGACCCCACCGACGGTCACCTGTTGTCCTTCATCAACACGCCGCCTAGCACGCTCTCCACCCTCTACGTACGTTCGTGCGGATGTTGGGTGACCACCATGGAGGGCTTCCCCTCGGCCACCTACGAGTACGGCCGCGGTTCGTCCGATCAGTCCGAGCAAGGCACATGCTTCGACATCTCGTGGCCCGAGTTCGACGGTTCCTTGACGCCGCTGGTCGGGTTCGCCAAGAACGTCGACCACAAGCATCGTGACCTGACCTACATGGCGCCTGACACGGGTAAGCTGGTCTACCATCAAACGTACTACCCTGGGCCCAACAACAGCGAAATGGTGATGATACGCAAGCTGGACCCCGTGACTGGCGCCATCGTGTTCACGCACAGCCTCATGTGCCGTCAGATCCGTGCTCAGACTGGTCCGGGAGACGAAACCCTTTGATGATGATGATGATGATATACGCATATCACATTCATCCCTCTTCGTGTACATACCTCTTGATATTCTGTTGATCTTTTGGTATAAACAACTCCTATCAACAAGCGGTGTCTTACCTTTGTTTTCTGTTGGTTGCTACCAAGCGAATCGCTTGTTCGTCCTTGTGAATGAATCTCATCATAACTATGAAGAGGTGGAAGAAGCTGGATAGGGTTGTTGTGAATGGATCAGGAGCCTGGAGTGATATTCGTAGTTGCATGTCCTCTTTCAAACTATTTACACAGTTACCTGACGGCCCGAAGCAGGAGGGCGATTCTCCTTGTTGGCAACGGCGGCAGCAAGAGTGGGAGCGAAGACCTGCGGGTTCATAGGCAGTGACTTGGAGGCGTTGTGCGTCTTGTAGATGCCCACCACACGGTCGGCCAGCTCGAACATGTTGTTACGCAGCGAGATCACCAGGAACTGCGCATCCTTAGTTCGCTCCTTGATGTAATGACCAATGATCGACACATTTCGGAAGTCCAGCGCAGCATCGATCTGGAAATTATAGGAAACCATCAGCGTTGGCTGCTCGTGTGGTTGATGAAGGAGATTACATACCTCGTCCATGACATAGATGGGCGTGGGCTTGTAATGGTGAAGTGCGAACACGAGCGCAAGCGACGCTAGAGTCTTTTCTCCGCCCGACAAGTTGATGATGTTCTTCCAGCTCTTCTTAGGCGGACGCACGCTGAATACGACTCCCTCAGAGAACGGATCGAGCGAGTCCACAAGCTATTGATGAAGTGAATYACAGATCAGTATTGTCATTCATTGATTATGTCCAACACGTGCAAGAAGCAGGTACCTCGAGTTCAGCGTCTCCACCAATAGTGATCATTTGGTACATTTCCTTCAGCTTCATGGTGATCTGGGTGAAACCCTCCATAAACACGTCAAGCCGCTTCTTGCGAAGGCTGTCATAGAGGCCTCGTTGACGATCACGTTCCTCAGTGATTGAGGCCAAGTCCTTTGCTCGGGACTCATACTCGCGTTGTTTCTCACGATATTGCTTGAGAGCCTGCAAGTTGGGTCGCAGTGACTGGAGCTCATCCTGTCGTCGACCAACAGCCACTTCGAGCTCCTCTGGCGAAAGCCGGCGCAGCTCTTCGGCGCTCAATACCGGCAACGTGCCCTTCGCGTTTTTGGTCTTGGGTACGCTGGTACGAATCGCCTTTGCCTTCGCAGCTGCTTTCGGCTTGGCCTTGCTTCGTTTCGATCGCTTTGTACGTCTGTCCTCCTCCTCTTCCTCGTCGCCTTCTTCCTCATTATCTTCTTCGCTTTCCTCATCGTTTTCTTCCTCTTCTTCTTCTCCCTCCGCCTCCTCTTCCTCTTCGTCTTCCTTATCGGCGTTCTCGTTTACTTCTTCTTCCATCTCATCACTTCCTTCCTTGTTTGTCGTTTCGTTCGTTGGTTCCTCATCTGCCAGATATTCTTGGTAGAGTGCGCTGTATTTCTTGTGGAGCTCTGTGATACGCTGAGTCCAGCCCTGGGCAGTCTTCTGGTGGGCATGCAATACCTGGTGTAACAGCGGGAAACACGCAATCAGTCAATAAGCTTCAGTCTTGATGGTGAACCGTAGCAACATACTTTGTTGATTTCCGTAAGCTGGCTCTCCAGTTCCAGCTCCTTTCCTCGAAGTTGGGTCACTTTATCCTTGATAACTTGATATTCTTGCTGGATGGCCTGCATCCTTTTCTCCTTTTCGTCGTGCTTGGCCTGAAGAGTCTTGTAGGCCTCCTCGACATCATCAGCGGAATCAAGAAGC
>CDEZ01022635.1:17455-31346 GCA_000826365.1 Acanthamoeba royreba | reverse complement strand
CTTCTGAAGGAGAACGCAGATCTCCAACGAGGCAGGCTTGCGCGAGAGGAGCAGATTCTTGAGGTACCTCATCGTGTAGCCGCTATCTACGATATCCTCAACCACCTGCATTCAGCCCACAACATCCGCACACATCAGAGGCCTGCTTGTACGCTCCAGACAACAAGGCGGATGGCAACTGAGAATTGTGCAAGGCAGACGCACCAGGACATGCTGGCCCTCGATGGAAGTTCTGGTGTCCATCACAATCTTGACGGCACCGGTGGATACGGTAGAGGAGCCGTACGAGGAGACCGCCTGCAAGACGGAGATAAGTAAAAACGAAAGATATAAAAGATTTATTCACGAAAATGATATAAAAAGTTACAGAAATAAAAACGAACATCATTTTTTATCCCTATTTGATGACAAAAAACGAAAAATACATCGGAGTTTCAATTTAGTGTACCATAAACTCAATGCGGGAGTCCACGTGAAGGCGCTTCACAAGGTCGGTCATGAACATCACGGCGCCCTTGAGGATGCCGATGACCACGAGGCTCTTGCCCTTGTACTCGCGATTAATCTGCTCCGCGAGCTGGCGCACGCGGGCCTCGAGCGCTCCCTCAGACACGAGGACCTCCTCCATGTCCATGAGCTGCTGCGAGAACGAACCGCTCCTCGACCGCTTAAGGTTTCCTTCCTGATTCTCCATCTATAATTATTTCAGCCTGAAAATGGGCGTCGATGATTCAAGAGATGAACGAATGAAGAATGCGAAACCGTGGCGAGATGTTCTTCGCCTTCTTCCGGAACTCTGGAAATTTCGTTCTCATCATATTTCAGATTCCCCGATCTTCGGCCTGATCTTGGGTAGAACTCCGGGAACACATTCCTAACATATTTAGGGTCTAATTGCGCGATGACGGTTGCGAAAAGGTGTAACGCAGGTCATACACTTACCTTTCGTGAACTTGGTGTTTCGTCTTTTGGGAAGGAAGAGGAAGAAGGCA
The DNA here is from genome assembly GCA_000826365.1 of Acanthamoeba royreba. NCBI lineage: Eukaryota > Discosea > Longamoebia > Acanthamoebidae > Acanthamoeba > Acanthamoeba royreba. The sequence continues at coordinate 30,354 of CDEZ01022635.1, read as the reverse complement.
GGTGTGGTTAGAAAGGAGCCGAGGGAAGGGAAGGAAAACCAAGGGGAGGTCCAGATAATCAACCGTTCACAGCGAAACCACAGTCAATTTAAGTCTTGACATCAAGCGGATTAATGCGTTATCGGCCACCAGCCGGGGAAGAAAACGATCACCTAGAATAATCGTGAAAAAAGAGGACCAGAAGGAAGTAGTCCTTGAACATCTTCCCATCTCCTTCCCTTCCCGCGGGACACGGCCTGAGGATCGTGCGAAATTGATTAGAAATGGAAGAGGTCATCTTAGCAGGCTATCTCGATCGGAAATCCAATCAATTGCTAAAAAAATGGCAACCGCGCTACTTCACGCTCACACGAACCAACCTCGTATTCAGGAAAAAGAAGGACGGTACGCACATGTTGGTTAATTTCTCGAATTACATCCCCGGCGACCGTTATGGCGCCAACGATTGATTATATTTTTTATTTTTACGTAACGGTCGTTATGGTTCTTCATGACCAAAAGATTATATTTTTATTTTAATGAAGACTCATAAATGATACAAAATCCATTTTCCCTTGTTGCACGTTTGCGCTCACAGCAAGTGTGCGCAGAGGACCCACCATTGGGCACGATTCCATTGACACAGATCGAGAGCGTCAAGGTTGTGTCAGGAAGCGGCAAGCGAGCAGTCTTTGAAGTGCGGGCGCAAGGCCGAGTGGAAACTTTCGCTGCCGAATCAGAACAGATGGCGCAGTCATGGGCAGACACCATCTTGCGTTCGCGAAGACAACAGTCATCTGCACAACACTCGAACACTTCACTGGCTCCACCTTCAGCACGTTCCACCACATCACAATCGTCGGCTCCGTCACCGACCTCCTCTGTGAGGCTCATATCCTCGGACAATCTCGAGCTATCTTCCTCTTCAGGGTCATGGTCGATTGGTTCTCCTACACCATCGTATGGCGGTGGTACGCTATCGTACGACTTTGTCAACATTCGGTCTGTTAGGCTCAACAGTTTTTTTCCCACAGGAGGGATAGCAATGTTGGCTGGTGAGCAGATGCTATGGAGTACCGAAGGCGACGATGTGTTTTACGTTTATGGTTCAGCGCGTTCCTGCCAAGAAGCCCGGCTGAGATTTACTAATTACCGTTTGATGCTGACTCCCAAGGCAGATTCGCCTTTTCTTAATTTCCATGCAAACTCAACAGCTAACCTCTTATTTCTGCTGGTTGCTCTCAATACAGGCCAAGAAAAAGAAAGCCGACAGCTTGCCGTTGGCATCAGTAATGAGATCGACTCTGGTGCGGTTGGATGACCGCAACCTTACTGGACTGGCAATCACCGCTAAGGAATTCCGCACGCTCTCTATCTTTTTCACTCAACCCGAGCACCAGAAGACCTTCACCACGCTGCTCAAGCAACATTGCCCACCAAAGTCTATTGGGTATGGCTGCTGCTATCACGGCAGGAACTTGGAGTTCATTAATATGTTCGGTAAATCTGCAGCGAATCGTTTGCATACAAGACACAAGAGCAGTTTCTGGCACTGCAGCCCAATGCAGGCGGGTTCTACCTATTCGATATAACAGCCGAGATGCTACGCCAGAGGATATCCACCAACCAATGGCGCATTACGAACCTCAATAGCGACTTCCGATTTCCTCGCTTCCCCAACCAGTTCATCGTACCCGATGCAATTACCGACGGTAAGTATTAATTATTGATAGGCGCCCATCTTGTGAACTAATAGCGTTCGGTTTAGACGCTCTTAATCATCTATGGAAGTCGCAAATCAAATGGCGGCGATGGACCCTCTCGTTGTGCTGGAAAGACCCCCAGACTGGTGCATGTCTTCTGCGTTCGTCGAAAGTCCTTGTGTCGGAGGAGAAGAAGGGCTCCACGTCAGATTTCGAAGGGGAACGATCGCCCAAGCAGAGCAAAGATGCTAAAAAGTACCGCAGCATGCTTCAGCAGCTTCTTGTGCTCCACAAGAACGCCGAAGCGGTGCACGTGTACCACACAAGTACCAGCGAGAAGAGGAGAACTACCAAGTCTTCAGGAGACATCGCGAAGATGGCAATCAAACCAAGCTCAACCAGTACGCTATATGGCTTTTTGGAAGTTCGTTGCTTGAAACATCTGATAGCGCGATGAATCCACAGATTTAACGGCAGGAATCACACGTCAGAAGAAGATTGAGACAGGTTTGCCAAACCTCTAAATGATATTTATGCCGCGTCTATGATATCTAATCTACATCTTACATCTGTGTTCCGTAGAGGAGGGACTTATCATCACACACAAACCTCAACTCCAGCAGTCAGCTACCGTTGAGGAAAATTTGAACAAGCTAGCTGCGTTGGTCGCGAGTTTTGACGCCTCGCTCTTTATGACCCACGAAAATGCGCAGGAATGGCGACGCTCCGTTAACTCAGTGGCATGGCTAACTGGTATATCCCAAGTGTTATCTGCGACAGAAGAAGTCATTGGAAAACTTAAGGCCGGTGAACCGGTATGCTGCCCAAAAGACGACCATTACGTATCTAACACTTAGGCCACGTAAAGGTTGTGGTAATGAGCTATTTTGGAGGCGAAACAGTACCGATAATTACAAGTTTAGCACAGGTACAGGACCGGCAACTTACATTTGTTATCGCCTCAGGCCTAACTCCGTTTTGGCAGATCTGCCTGGATCCATTCTTCCGCACCGTTAAGGGATTTTGCACCTTGATTGAAAAGGAGTTCCTTGCGTTTGGTACCAAGTTCTAAACGTTCTATCATAGCGCAATCTCAAGTACTGCGCTTCAGGTTTCTCATGGGGCATTCAGAGCAAGGGCAAATTTATGAATCCGCAGTACTCTTATCTGTTTGTTCAGTTCATCGATGCTGGTACACAGCGGCCCGCTTCTATGTGAGGGTGGGAGTCGTTAACCTCCGGATTTCAGTTTGGCAGATTTGGATGCAGTGGTATACCTACTTCGAGTTTACTCCCTCCTTGCTTCTTTTCATCCTGGATGCTGTCTACAGTTGCCGGTTCGGCACCTTCCTTGCGTCGTCCCAGAAGGAACGCCTCAAAGGTATTCTACTTTTAACTTTTCTAATCGAGATATGTTAATCAATATAATATTTATAAAATTCCCAGGCGGTCTCGATCTTGGCAAGACCACATCCGTGTGGGCCTACATCGCCGCCAATAAGGAGGATTTTCTCAACATGTCCTATGACTCAAACGCTCAGAAAACGATGCCCAGACTTACTGTTAACCCTTCGCAAGTGACTTTGTGGACCGGTATGCAGTGCCACAGGTGTATGAACCATTTTGGACGCTTAACTCACTACATGCACAGAATACTACATGCGATGGCACGGGCCGAACAAAGTGTCCTCACAAAAAGTCAAAGCAGCCATAGCCGGTACCATGCATGAAGTGAGCTTGTCTACTTGTGAACATTATTATTTATTCCTCTTCGTGCCATATTAGATGTCGACGTGGATCAGTCGGGCTTATCGCTCGTTCTTGACAATATGTCATTGGTCTCGGTGCCCTCGGTTGGACTTGAGGAGATACCTCCTCTCTCCTCATTGAGTCTTGTGAACAACTTCATTTCATCAGTTTCGGCTGCCATGCGATATATCAGCGGCTTGCAATCGCTGGATCTATCTCACAACCTCGTGGCTTCCCTCTGCGGCCAGAGTGATGTTCTGACAGACTCAGAAGGGAAGTCAGTGAGTCCCTTCTTCCAACTGGAGCAGCTTAACCTGAGCAATAACCGACTATGCTACGTCGACCTATTACCACTCACGCTTACGGAGCTCAACCTAGCCAACAATCAGATCGAGAGGCTGCCCAATGATTTCTCGAAGCTTACCAATCTGTGTATCCTCAACCTCTCGCGTAATAAGCTCATTAATGGGCAGGGTATGTGGGATCTGACTTCGTGAATGCGACTGACTGGCGAGGACCCTTTGCTGACTGCGCTGCGTAATTGACACAGGTGAGCGGGCAGTGCCTGAGGTGGTTCTCCAGCTTCCTGCTCTTAAATCGCTTATCCTTGCTGGGAATGGTTTTGGCACTCTGCCAGACAACTTCTTCCCTTCGTTATCGGGTTTAGAAGAACTAGACCTATCGCACAATTCGCTCACGAAGCTCCCGGATGGCATGGCCGCTTGCTCTAGCCTACAAGTCCTTGATATCTCAGCAAACGTCCTCCCGTCCCTTCCTTCTGGCATCTCCAGTTTGGTGTCTCTGAGGAAGCTCCATGCTAGGTATGAGTGTATTTTGAGACTGGCTTCATGAAGTGTACTGATCACGCTACAATAGGAACTCCCTGTCACCTCCCGTGCGAGTGGATCCCTCGATAGAGCAGATTCACCCTTTGATGTGCTTAGCGCCGTTGAGGCAGTTACGCTATCTGGACTTCCGCAACAACTCGCTGACTACGCTGCCACCAGCCTGCTTTTCAGAATGGGTGAGCTTGAAGACGTTGCTACTCTCTCATAACCAGTTAGCATCATTGCCACCGGAGATCACGAATTTAGCTCCTACACTCGAGGAGCTCGACCTCACGCACAACAAACTCGAGCAGCTGACAGCCGAGATGGCTAAGCTCACGAGCCTGCGCAATCTTTACGTGGAGCAAAACTTTATCGTCGAGCTTCCCGCGCAGTTAGGTAACCTGACGCAACTCGAAGTGCTCGAAGTGGGTACACAAAATGGTCGTCTCAGGTACTGTACATCTTGCATACTTCAAACATCAGCTTTTCGCCCACGGGTGAGCTAACTCTTCATTTCAGATCACCTCCACCTGAAGTAGTGGTCCTCGGGTCGGGCAGCGTTGTAGCGTACCTGTCTCAGTTGTTAAAGGGCCAAGAGCCGTGTTATAGGCTCAAGCTCATGTTTGTTGGTCAGGAGAATGTTGGGTACGATATCGCCACCCTCCTCACGGCTTCTCTAACAGCGAAATTGTGCTTGTGCAGCAAAACATCGCTACTGCGCGCGCTGCAGCGAAGAGGAGCGCGTACGCGGAGGGACACTCAGCAGAATCGAGGGCTCAGCTTTGATCAAACCATAAGTCGTAAGTGTAACACACCAGAATGTAATCTCTGTATTTGTTGTTGACTGGATCTGTGCAGCATCTCATTCCGCACCCCTTTCTACTGACGGAATCGAGATCAACAATTGGGGATTGCAGATGGACTCCTTATGGGGACCTGACGCACCCCTTGTGGAGCTATCTGCTTGGGATTTTGCTGGTACGCCCCTATATCACTTGATCGATATGCCGTCTCTCTCTAATATCCTATTCATTAAAGGCCAAGAGATCTACTATTCAACTCATCAGTTCTTCCTTTCCGAACGTTCGCTCTTCTTGGTCATTTTTAACCTTGTTGCCCTTGTCAAATCACGTGTCGAGTACTGGTATGGAACGTACTGTTTTGCAGTCCCTCATACTTGGTTTACTCATGTAAGGTTATCAGGCTACAATCTGTGAAAATGGCAGCCAAGGATTCGCCAATCCTAATGGTAGGCACTCATGTGGAACATGAGCAATGCACTGAGGAATTTCTTGCGGATATGAAACAAAAGTACTTTCATCATTATTGAGCAGGTGTTTCAATGACGCTGATCCCTTACTGTCTGCACGCAGGATCGATAAAAGAGTCAGACAAAAGTATCCAAACGTAGTGGGCATTCACTTTGTCAGTCCAGTGACTGGCAAGGGCATGGATCAATTGCTAACTAGTATCCGCCAAGTCGTGGCCAAGCAGGTAATTGACTTCTTGATTACGTCTTGGCACCCACCAAGGTTACAAATACTTGTTTACTTTTAGGACTACATGGGACGTCCGATGCCATCTACCTACCTGGCCCTGGAAAAGGCAGTACAAGCTCAAGCCAAAGTGAGGATGCCGCCCGTTCTTAGCTGGCGCGAATACCGCGATCTAGCTTATCTTAGCAGAATCGAAGTCGAGGGGGATGACCTACGTACTGCTACTGCCCTTCTACATAATCTTGGTTCCCTGGTTTACTTTGCCAACGAGGAAAAGGTAAGCCAAACAGTGTCGTTGTCTGTTGTCCTCGTGCTCACTGTCTCTTGAACGCTGCAGCTGCGGAATGTAGTTATTCTTGATCCTCAGTGGCTTATGGACGTCATGTCCACTGTTGTTTCCACCAAGCACAACTTCTGCCGGTACTGAATTCTCATCCAATTCAGGAGCATCGCTCTTTTCCTACTTACCCAGCACATACCAGGGATGGTGTAATCATGCACTCGGCTTTGCCCCAAATCTGGCGACCACCAACTTACCCAGTTGAGTTACACGAATTCTTGCTATCTTTGTTAGAGCGCTTCGAAATCACGTTCCCTATTCATAACCATGCCTACAAGCTCGGTAAGCTCTCTTCGAATTAGGTGCTGAAAACGGCTGTCTAACTTGTTGGTGTAGGGATCACTATGGACGCAGGGAATGAGCAATCTTCGCTCTTGCCATCTTTGTTGTCCGAAGATAAACCAGCCAAGTTAGCGCAGTTGTGGCCCAATAAAGTCCGTGCGCAGGAAAACGTTTTCGGTCGTCACTATCGTTTTGACTTTGTTCCCATGGTACTGTCCCCAATCTGTTGATTTATGTTACATTGGGTTACTTATGGCCATTTGTTCTCTTAGGGCTTCATGGGACGCTTAATGATCCGGTTGCTTGCTTTTCCTCTGGCAGCGCAAGTATATTGGCGACACGGCATTCTCGCTCGGATTGCTAAGTATGATAATCGGATACACTGGCGAAAGATAAGCTCACTTGCTCACCTTTGCTTAATCGCACACAGGGAGCAGATACTTGTGGAACTTATGCCAGAGAAAGATACACTGAGGCTATTAGTGCGAACAGAGTTGCGCGGCGAACAGATGTCCAATCTATGTTGGCTTGTTTTTGCCGCCGTTGATTCACTGGTTAAGGAGTGGTACAACCTTGATGTACGTATCCGCCCTGTTTTTCTTGCTTTTTTTAAAAATATTTAGTGATTTAACCAATGTTATTGCCTTATAGGCACGCTTGCTGGTGCCTTGTCCCCACTGCATGGTGTTCCGCGGCCTCGATCAAGCCCCATACCTGTTTGACTTCGTGGAGTGTCAGCAGGCTGCTACCAACCCCAACGATGCTTTCCTTTTCTGCCGAATCAACGGTATTTTCCCTGTGGTTATCTGCTGTAATACCTGGAATACAGGACTCATGAGTCGTGTACCACAGAGAGTAAGAGCATGGATGCAACAGCAGTTCGCCTTGACTTGGCAGCACCAGATTTAGCCATGGTACACTTGGACAGCCACAAGATAGGATATGTGGAACTTGATAAAGAAGAGCCTCCGATTGGCGAAGGTACCTCCTTCCCTTAATCGAGAGTACTGCAATCCCTGACTAACGCCGCATAACAACAGGGGGTTTTGCCACGGTGTACAAGGGTACATATAAAGGCGAGGTTGTAGCAATCAAGCAGCTCAAGCTCTCTTCTGATCCACTGAACGAAACTCCCGCTGAGGCAGAGGCGCGGCGGGTGAGCTATGAGGAATTCCGTCATGAAGTCTGGATCATGAGGTATAGTTGTCTTTTTGCTACGTGCTTCAAACGTCATCTCATAATCCAACCAATTTTAGTGGGTTGTCGCATCCGAATCTGGTTGCACTGCGCGGCTTTTGTCCGCAGCCGCCTTGTATCGTTACCGAGTTCGTACCAAATGGATCTCTGGACAAGTTTATCGAGTCCGAGGAGAGCGCGAAGGCTCTAAACTGGCCGTTGCGCCTCAAGATCGCCAAAGATATCGGTACTACTATGCTCAATTCTCTTTCATAAGAGCTGTATCTGATACGTGCTGGTGCAGCAAAGGGATGCGCGTTCCTGCATAGTGCCTCCCCACCAGTCATGCACCGTGATCTCAAAAGTCCCAACATATTGCTCGCCGACCTGTCGCCCGACGCTGAGGTCGTGGCCAAGGTGTGTGACTTTGGCGTATCACTCAGCGCTGCTGACGCAACGACTGGTCGCCGGGTTGACTGTCCTGGTACGCGAGAAATATTCTGCATCTTACCGCGTCAGTTCTCTGATATTCCTTTAATATGTAGTGTGGTTGGCCCCTGAAGTAATGGCGAATAAGGTTTACACGGAGAAGGCTGATTGTTATTCAATTGGCGTCATTCTATGGGAGATCCTCACTCGTAAACCCTTCTTTGGCGAAGTTTCTTTCATGACCATTCTTGAAGATAAGGTTCGATTCTTTGACAACGCAATGTCACTTTTTCTCCTTTTAATTGTCTTTTCGCCAGGTCAAAGCAGGTGAGAGGCCAGAAATTCCAGCTGATTGCCCAGCACCGTATCGCAAGCTGATCGAAGACTGTTGGGCACAGGAGCCAGGTGCCATCCCAAGGCGATTTGACACTTCCGTCGGATTTGGCGCTCACCCTTCTCATCCACACATACAGAACAGAGACCTACCAGCTATGAGGTAGTGCAGCGAGTTGATGAGATCATTCAGCAGCTGTGCCCCGAGATTCGTAACTACGATGCAGAAGTTGAGGCCAAATACCGCGCCAAACGAGAGGCCGAGATTGAGCGTAGGAAGACGAACCAAAAGACACTAGAGAATCGAGCCCGCCTCAACCGGATATCCAAGAAGGTGCCGGCCTTAACTCAATCGCTGTCTGCAGGTCAACCAGAAAAGTTCACTCAGGTGCCACATCAAATTCCTATACCCATCCCAGTTTATTACTAACGCACCTTATTTCCAGGCGCTCAAAGCGGCTATGGGCGAGGAATGCGATAAGCAGGATATTGCTAAGTACATGGAAGAATTCCTAAAGCAGCGTCAGCGCACTCTAGACGAGGAGGAGCACGCAGATATCCGGCGGCTAGGCGGCTCAGCCACACTTCCCAGCGAAAGCCCCGAGGTCGCTGAAGAGCGGCAACGCCGACGACGTGAGGAGAAAGAGTGGATTGAACAATATCTGAAGAATCTGCAGGATGAACGGGCGCAAGCAAAGCTGCGAGGAGAAGAGCCTAGTGAAGACAGCGAGACGAGCTCTTCATCTCACAGTCGCCGCCGTAAGGGTAAGCGTAGAGACAGTGATGACGAAGAGACCGAGAGCAGAGGCTCCCGAAAGCGGAGTACGAAGAGCAAGAAGGGATCCAGTGTTAAAGGAAAGAAGAAGAAGAAGAAGGTTAAGAAGGAAAAGGTGGAAGATGGTAAGGAGAAGGAAACTGAGCCGGCCGAAAATGGGACGGTCCAAGATGGCGAGACTTCGAATGGCGACGCCGATGGTGAACATCCGCCTGGAAGTGCTGAGCAGGTTCAGAAGACGCTTCGTGACGATAGTGATAGCATTGAGCTATTACCTGTGGTGCGTAGCTTCCTTAGGAATGAGAAATGAGAAGCTCTACTCATCCAAAGAATTTAACAGCGGGAAGCACGACAATCTTCACAGCAGCTCCGACAGGCAGTGTTCGGCGACGGATCGCCTATGTTCTCCAGGATGGAGGCCAACAAACACGAAGTCAATGCTCTGTGTATGCTGCCCAATGGTACGCTTCGACCGGAGAGGACTTCTTATCAATTACTAATCTTAACACTCACTATTGAGCAGGATTGGTGGCTAGTGCTTCTGACTCAGCCATCATTCTTGTGTGGGATCCAACGAAGCCCAAGAGTAACCCGGCTAAGATCAAGACGCGTTCCAAGGCTGTTTGGTCGTTACAAGTGGTGATGCGAAAAAGCACTCTGTGTCTTGCTTCGGGCTCATGGGACGGTGCCATCTACCTGTGGGCGCTTAAAAACGGAAAACCTCAGGCCACCTTCACGGTATGAATGGTGTAATCGAATCCTCTTTAGGCAGTCCAGACTGAGGAATCTTCTACAGGGCCACAGAGATGCGGTGTTCCGATTAGCAGTGCTTCCAGATGGTGTGCTAGTGTCAGCTTCGTGGGACTCTGCCATCAAGTTGTGGGATCCCTACACTGGCACCTGCCTTGCAACCTTGAGCGGTCATCAGGTTTGTACATACTTGAGCAAGTATGACTTTTGATCATACACTCATCTCTTATCACTTCTGTTCAGGGTAAGGTGCGAGCATTGGCTGTATTACCGGACGGACGTATCGCATCAGCTGGCGACGACCGGGTGATCCGCATATGGGAAGGTGAGGCCAATCGAGGAGAGATGCATTGTGAAAGGCAGCTTCGTGGTCACACCAAAGCCATTGAGTCGCTGGCCGTACTTCTTGATGGTACTGAAGTATTTACGTGGAAAGGAAAAGTCAAAGTCACTGAAGATAATAATAATTCTATCAGGTCGACTGGTCAGCGCCTCCCAGGACTCTACCGTGCGAATGTGGGATGTGGATAAAGAATCCTGTGTGAAGACGCTGAAGGGCCACAAAGGCACTGTACGAACAGTACAGGTCTTGCCTGGAGGATTCATCGCTTCCGGTAGGCACATCCGACGTTACACTGTGAAGCGCAGAAGTTCATATTCTCTCTTGTGAACAGGTTCCGCCGACAAATCGATTAAGATATGGCATGTCAGCTCGGGTGCGCTCGTGTACAGCATAGATGGCGCGCACGCCAAGGTAAGCATCGTCCACTTCTCGTGCAGCACGTAACAAAAGGCGAACTAATCAATTATTTCTGTGACTACAGGACGTCGTATGCATGGGCGTTCTTCCATCTGGTAAATTGGTGACTGGCGGTTGGGACAGCAGCATCAAGCTTTGGAACTTCCCCGTGCGGTCGTGAGCGAGGAGCAGACAACGGTCAACCCTCCTTCCCGTGTAAATTCCTCAAATGTTTTGTTTATCAAGGAGGCATGCAGAGAATGCACTTGAGTTCCTTTTAGTATGGAACCTAATTTGCACACTAACCTAATAAGGTTCTCCTAGGGTCTGTCCCTAAGCCGGTCCAACCTCTCGTGCCTCTCCTTCCCTCGCTCGCCCTCAAGATGTTTCGCCGCGCCGGGCGCCCTCCCTATCCCGGCCTGCTAGTAGCGGCGCTGCTGTTGGCGCTGGCGGCCGAAGTTCGCGGACTCACAAACGTGGAGGGCCGCTACCCCAAAGCGACCAGAGGGGGCTGGTTCATCCCTTACAAAGGAAAGGAACTACTATGGGTCAGCAACCCTCTCAGTTGGAAGGACGCCCGCGATCACTGCTGGAGTCAGTCTGGGGCACTGGTGTGGGATGTGGACCTTCTCTCTGGATTCGCTCGGAAATCGACTGGCTCTAGAGCCTCCTCATTCTGGACCAGCCTGAAGCAGATCGATGATGACCTCTTGATCTCCACCTCTTCGTGGACCCGTCTTAAGAGGGATCTCCTTCCCAGCCAAGGCGACTGCGTCAGCGGACACTACTACGATTTCAACGTCACATTCGCCTTGAACAAGTGCGATGTCAAGCTTCCATTCGCTTGTCAGCGTGTGACGGACGCCTGCAGGGATCCCGCTACCTTGGGCCTCTTCGACGCGTCGAACGGCGACTGGTACCTTGAGGGTCCTGGCGCTGTACCTAGCCACACCGACGCCCTGAACTATTGCAAGAGCCGCGGCATGGCGCTTGCGACGATTCACAGCGAAGAGGAGAACAAGCAGTTTGTATCATTCCTCAAAAGGACGAGGTCGCGCACCACCAACTACTGGATCGGCGCCACCAGAACGGAGCACGGAGGCGAGTGGTGCTGGCCGGACCTCGGCACCTCCGAACTCTCGTTTCAGTGGAACAACTTCATCGAGTCGGACAAGGGAAAGGGCTACTACTCCACGCTGTCCACCGCGACAGGAAACTGGAGAGTGCAGGATGGCTCGGAGGACAAGTACGGCGTTCTCTGCGCAGTACGATGCTCTCAAGTACCACAAGGCGAGCGCTGTACCAGCTACATCGGAGAGGCTCCTCGCCCATCCCGTTCTCCTCACTCTTCGCCCTCCCCTTCTCCATCGAGATCGCCCACACACACTCCGACCCGCAGTCCGGATCCTTCGCCTTCACGCGCTCCAAGCGTTACACCCAGCAAATCAAGGACACCTGCACCAACCCGATCACCAAGCAGAAGCCCTACTAGGACTCCGTCTATAGCTCCCTCTCACAGCTCCTCCCGCACACCCTCCCGTTCTCCTTCTTCAACTCCTACCTCCTCTCGCAGTCCCGTACGCAGCGCCACTCATCGACCCTGAGGGATCTGCTTGCGGTACATTTACTCCTTCATTCATGACTGCTCAACCTGTGCACAGCTCATCACATCTGGCTTGAACATCTTCTTTTTCACTTTCCCTCCTTCCACCTTGACCAACCTCTGCATCCTCGTCACGTCCCTGGGAGACTTGGTGTACTTGAAAGACTTCATAACGTTTGCTCTTCTCTCCCATACCGATAGTTTCGGTTCGAAATAAATTGTTCTCGAAATTTTGTATTGCTTTTGCACCTTATATTTGAAATCCGTTTCAAAATTTGAAATCAATATTACGAAATCTTCATGGAGCAGTCGCAGCGGGTGAAGGAGACGGTGGAGTCATGCGTGTCGATGGCCGTCCCCTACCTTTCGGGCTCCCCGGGACTCCTCAACATGGGGCAAGGCATGGTCTACTGGACCCCGTCCACTGCTGGTCTCGTCCAAGTACTTCCCCTGCATATTAAGATCATTTATTCTTTCTATTTTTATTTTTACCAATGATTTCTTGATTTTAAGAAGAATCGAAAAAAAGTAAATCTATGATAAATCGCGAACTGATGTGTGGACTGGCAGGAGGTGCTAGGACCTATGGAAGGAGTGCACACGTACGTGAGGCGCCCATTCTCTGGTGATGGTGGCGATGATGACAATCATGCATGTTGATGATGATGATGATGATGATGATGATGATGATGATGATGATGATGATGATGATGATG
>CDEZ01022635.1:0-17338 GCA_000826365.1 Acanthamoeba royreba | reverse complement strand
GTGCATGATGATGATGTGCATGATGATGATGATGATGTGCATGATGTGCATGATGTGCATGATTGCTTGACCATCGCAGATACGGTCCGATCGAAGGACTGCCGGCCCTGCGTGAGGCACTGCTCCGCAAGTGTAGGGAACGCAATGGAATCGAGGGAAAGGACATCCACATCACCGCTGGCGCTAATCAAGGTGAGGCCTAACCCGTTGCTTTTGTGATGATGGTCTTCGAGCACATTTGGTGTTCCTTTCTTCTGATGAATGATTCTCTACAGCCTTCTTGAATGTCGTTATGTCGATCTGCGATGTGGGAGATGAGGTCATCATCTTCACTCCGTATTACTTCAACCATCTGATGGCTCTCCAGCTTATCAACGCCAAGGTGCTTTTCATACCGTACGCATCACTAAAACAACGAAAATACTCACCCATTCGTACACCCATTTACAGCCAGTCTTGGCTCCTTGCCGCAAGGACGACCTGACGCCCGACATGACGGTACTTCCGTCGTTGATCACTTCGAGAACCAAGGCCATCGTCCTCATTTCTCCCAACAATCCGACGGGAGCCGTCACGCCGCCTGATATCGTTCGTGAAATCCAGAGGCTATGCCAAGATAAAGGTGTGTTCCACACGAGCTCATGTCTTATGTTCGTCTAGATTGCTGATGAATTCCATCACTTGAAAGGTCTGTGGATGATAAGTGACGAGGCCTACGAGGACTTCGTGTTTGACGGCGCGACCCACTTTTCGGCCACAGGTCCGAATGTGATCAACATTTTCACCTTCTCTAAAAGCTTTGGTATGGCCGGCTGGCGCGTTGGCTACGTTCTCTTTCCGGAAGAACTTCGAGGTATGCCTCTCTTTGTGCTCATGACGAAATGAATCTCAGCCTTATTTACAACTGTGACTACCTGCAGAGGGAATGCTGAAAGTACAGGACACAGTCCCCATCAATGCGTGCCAACTATCACAGAGATTCGCCTTGAATGCCCTTCATCAAGACGGTCCATCGCGAGTGGCAGAGATGGTCGCCACGCTGAATCAGAATCGGGCGTACGTGTGGGATGCGCTCGAGCCTCTGCGCCACAGTGGCGAAAACGCCGTGCTGCCACGCGGTTCACTGTACATATTTGTAAAGCTGCCTGATGGTGTGGACGACATGGAAGCCATCAAGTATCTTTCGCATCAGCACGGAATCGGCGTGCTACCCGGCAAAGGTACCTGATTCCCTCCCCGTGACTCTCGTGCGTCATCTTCTCATTCTTCCTCCCGCCTCATCACGCAGGCTTCGGAGCGCCTGGTCACATTCGAGTGTCGTTCGGCAACTTGCGGCCGGAAGTCTGCAAGGTAGCAGCGGAGAGACTCAAGCAAGGCCTCCAAGGCATAGTGGATGGAAAGATGAATCAGCAGTAAACGGTCAAGATGGTAAGGTCAGTGAATACCAAACGTTTGAGTTAACTACACTGGCCCGTAACATGAAGATACCCTTTGGAATATCTTTTTCTCTTCCCTTTTTCTTGCTTGCACAGCCCGAAAAGTTGCCCAACCAAAGCTTTTGCTCTGTTCGACGGGTTCAGATACCGGAAGTCTTCAACCCTACACTCCCGCACACACAAGAAAAGCACAACTCGACTCAACCTCGAGAAGAACCTTCAGATGAGCGTGAGTGTGATGAAGCTGTTGGTGGCCCTTGCGCTGGTCGCCGTGACGTCTTTTGCGAGTGCCGCCTCCCCGCAACAGCAGTTGCGAAGTGTCGGGTCGGGCAGCGTCGGACGGTCGATCGTGCCGGAGAAGGAGTTGATGGACCAGCAGCTTCAAGCTCTCTATGACCTGTACCAGTCGACCGGAGGTAGCAACTGGGTCAACAACTCCGGGTGGGCGTCCAACAACAACGACCCCTGTGGACGCAGCCAAGGCAATCGGCCCTGGTACCTCCTCTGTCCTTTTTCTTCGTGCATGGTGGAGTTTTAACTCCGAGAGCGCTTTTAATCTCCTCTGACTGTAGGTACGGCATCACCTGCTCGGGCGGCTTCGTGACTACCCTCTCTTTGAACAAGAACGGACTCGGCGGACTCCTCCCTCAGTCCATCGGCAACCTGCCTTATGTGGAGAAGCTGTTTTTCCGTGGCAACATGCTGATCGGGAACATTCCATGGTCGCTGGGCAACATGCAGACTCTGAACACGCTCGATCTCTCGCACAATCACTTCAGCGGAAACATCCCTCAACTGGGCGTCAACTCGACCAGCTTGGCCAACCTCTTCCTCGGATACAATCAGCTCACAGGCATCATTCCCGATAGCGTCCGCAACCTCCAGGGTCTTGGCCAGCTCGATCTGAGCAACAACAGACTCTCTGGACCGGTGCCCGACTGGCTCGCCTCGCTTTCGCTCACTGCGCTGTGGATTCCCTACAACAACTTCATCGGTCAGATGCCCCTCAGGCTGTGCCAGAGCCTCATCCTCTGCTCGGCGGCGTTCAATCCGCACCTCATGTGCGCTTCGATGTCGTGCACGTGCGGCGCCATGCAGTCCTGCAACTGCAACAACATGTGTCAGACCAACACCAACTGCGCCGGTGGGCTCTGCGGCACTTGCGTCGGCGCCTCGCCCTTCCAAAACGGCTACTGCCAGTGATGCAGATTCTCCCGTACAAGGGAGTGGCAGTGATATCTAAATCATCAGCTCACCAAATAGATCAGTTTAGATTAACCAACAAAACTCGAAGATTGGCATCCACTCCTGGTCGAAAGGTCAGCGTCGTTGCAGTAGGTGAAACCTTGGAGTGAGTGACCGTCTGGTGGCGGTAAGGTGGCTCTTGAACACAGGAAAGGTAGGCTCAGGTGCGGCTCTCCGCATGCTCTGCCTTCTTGCGCAGCGTCACATTGAGGGTCTTTCGGAGGGTTCCTCTTATTCCCTCTGCCCGTCCTACCGACCGAGCCTTCTTCTTCTTCTCCTTTGACGTTTCAACTTGAACCCGAGAAGGCGACGACCCAAGATCGACCGAAGACGGTCTCCTTGCCGGAGTCGAACGAAGTGTCTTAGTTTCCGCAGCTGCACCGCTGCTGTGGAGGTTGAGCCTAGCCTCCAGCTCGCTGACTCGCTGCCGCAGATACTGGAGTTCTTCTTCTGGACTTGAAAACTTGCCCGTGGAGAAGTTCTGTTCGCCTTGTAGAGTTGGGTCTCTATGCACATCGGCAAGCTGTCGAGGAGGACGCGCAGGCGGCAACGGAGGCCCAATCAAGGCAGCTGCGAGATCTCTCGGACTTACGGGAGGAGGAAGCCTGGGCGGAGGAACTGGAACGGAACTCGCTGGCGTGGATGGTGCGGATGGCGTAACAGACCAGGGAGCATTTAAGGGTTCGGTTGATCGCCGCTTTAGTGTTACTGGCCTTTGGGGAGAAGTGGATGCTGAGGCACTGGGCTGAGAAGGTAAGGGACGAGCCTCAATCGGAGGCTTTTTGACGGTCTCAGGTCCAGTGGCTGCACGACGACGTGCGGGCTTGGTGGAGGGATCGGGACGGGGAGGCGGTTGACGAAAAAGGGTTGGTTGTGATGCCGCTGACCGAGCCGGCGGCAAACCGAGCTCGGGAGTGCGTAGTGACGGCGATGTCTCTGAAGAGGAAGACGCAACTGAAGAGGAGGTAGATGATGAGCCCGCCGGAACAGGAACCCGACGAGCGGTGGGCGGAAGTCGGTGCGTCTTTGTAGTGGAAGCGACCGAAGCTGACTGAGCAGTAGGCGAAGATGGAGTCGGAGCAGATGGAGTACTGATCTGAGGAGCAGCTGCGGCAGATGCACTCTGCACGGCAGGGAATGCAGCGGGTGGAGCAGCGCGTAGCGTGCGCCGAACGGTGTAAGGATAGTCTGCAGGCTTAGGTGGAAGTACCGGCGGTGTTGGTCTTGGTTCTCCCGCCTGTTGGGCGGGTCGCGGCTGATATGGTCCTTGCTGCAGAGGGACATAGCTGAACCCTGCTCTGGGCTGCGGTGGCTGCTGCGGGGGTTGAAGATCAGAGCGCTTACTCGCAGGCGCGGAGAGAATGCTGCTCAGGCGTCGGAAGGCCAGATCTCTGTACTTGCTCTCTATCCACGCCTTGACCTCTCTGCGGCCAAGTGAGCGAAGGACACAACCACGAAGAACGTGCAGACAAGGACACATACTCGATTGGACTATCTGCAGTCGGTTTGCAGCGGCCTGGCGGGATGACCGCTTCCAACTCGGCATTGGCGCGTGCATTTCCTCCCTCTTCCAGTCTCTGCGTCGCCATCAGTCAGTCAGCCGTAGTGGTGTGAGTGTATTAGTGTTCACAATATCTAATCATTCACGGCGAAGATGGCAAACTCTTAAGTAGTGTAGTGATAGTGGTGATGGTGGTGAAGTACAGCGATGTGATCTGAGTCCCAGTTGTCTAGTTCGAGACTGCGCACGCGCGAAACATGTGTGCCGAGCGATCGATGGATTCCACTACATCGAATACATATCACCACCGCTCGGCCATCACCTAAGCCCACCCACTTGGGATCTATACGCTCGCACATCATTCATGTTCAGTCATGACCATGAATGGTACGATGCACAGCAATAAAGCGGGTCAGTGATCGCGATCACCATCAGCCATTGAACGTCGATCGTCGATCGTCAGCAAATTCAACATCGGTAGGAGGTTGCCATGAAGCAAGAGTACACGCACACACGTGTCCATATCAGAGACACACCCACAACACAGCACACCCCAGCCAAAGCCAAGAAGTTGTCAGTTTCCTTTCGTGAATGTGTCAGGGAAGACACATAATAGGAGTTAGCGTAACACAGACATGCTACACGTTTCCCTGGAGGAACGCACCTGGAGCCGAGCAGTCCGCGCACACGGTGTTGGCGGGAAGGGCGAGCGTGCGGACCAACCGCTCGGTCAGACTCGCGGGTGCGCCACCCTTCTCCCCCTTCTTCTCGGCCCCCCCTGTGCCGAGCGAGTCTGGGGCCGGGACGGGAAGAGCGGACGGGGCGACCCGATGGCGAGGCACTTGCAAGCGTCCTGCCGTGATCGTCGCCATCGTCATCATCTACGCTTTTGATTTCTTATTGATGAGGTTGATGAACAGAAAAGCAAAAAAATTATGAGAAGAAAAAATAAAAATAAAAATAAAAATCAAAAGAAAGAGGACCTCCCTGACTGACCTCCTCTTCTTTGTTGTGGTTTCTTTCCTATTTTTTCTTTTTACCCCGACCCCACAGGACAACCAATCAGAGAGCTATCCTGAGAAGTTTCTGCGATTTTCCTTCCAACTCCGAAGCGACACAAGACTTCCTCAGAGACAATGCAGATCCGTTGGAAAGGAACAGTGTTTAAAACAGGACGGCCACGATGGTCGATCATGAAGTTCAGGATTCATTGAGCGAGGCCTGGATAGCGCGCTGCAGCTCTTCGTCCTCATCCATCTCCGCTGCACCACCTCCAGTTGTTGGGGGCGCAATGTCCTGGACACAAAGGCGCGAAGCGTGAAGTGAGAACAAGCGCCAATTGGAGCAGCACACATGAGGTACCTGCATTGAAGCCTCGATCGCTCGCCGCAGCTCTTCCTCTTCGTCCACCTCTGCTCCGCGTCTTCTGGGCACTTCTATTTGGGCAGAGGATCAGTTATGTGCGATGGCCACTGTACCTGAAACGCTGATTGAGTCATACCGGGTGGTGCTCGATTCAATGGTTGAGGACGCTGCATCCACCGATGGGCACGTCCGCCTAACCTCGGCGCTATCGGTGACGAAGCAGCTTCGGTCTTTGCTTTTTTGGGTGTCGGTACGGTCGGTGCTTCTCGAACTACCGGCTGGAAGCTACCCGTTGCCACTTTCTTTTGGATCCAATCCACAGCCTGCCGAACATGCATATTACATAGCTTGAGTAAGGATATGAGGAAGACACTAGAGGGATGCGTGTTACCCCGAACATAGCGTTGAACTTGTTAAGGGCAAGACGCGTTAGGTCGATGACATTGATTCGGTAGTTCTGTTCAAGGAGAAATAATGTTAGCTACCACGAAACTTGAGGTATTGAAGTTGCATGTACTTTGTCTTCCATGATTTGTTCCACGGGCTTCTCAAGCATGCCTGCGAAACAGTTGGTAAGCAGCTGAAAGAAGATTGCAGGAATCGGCTCTTCTTACCTGATAACCTTTCGGTAGTTGTTTCGAGCTCCTCCTGATGGTACTCGAACTGCTCCTTGGCCTGCTCCATTTCTCTTGGCCCACTGAAGGGTCTGAGTAGACAGCATGTTAAGCTAAAAGCCCGAGAAGAGCACGCGACAGACGTACTTGAACGGCTTCAATATGGCCGGCGTCTGTTCGTCTTTATCGAACATGAAGAACGCAAACACATACGTCCACTTGAGGATATCTCGGCACTGTCAATTGAAAAGAGCCATGTTATCACCAAAACTAAAGGGTAACGCTGCCTAGGACTGCGCTTACCTGGAAGAGCTGTCGAGTAGATTCCTCAAGATATCGGAGATCGATCCACGATGCATTGCCAATATCCATTTCACCTAGCGCAGTAGTCTTTTTCTTCATACTCTCCATGAGAGAGGACTCTAGCACCTTACTCTGTACCCAGTATGAGTAAGGCACCCGCAATAGAGCCGTAAATGATTCGGCAATACCTTTGCATGATTGTCAAAACGTGTGCAGTAGTGGACGTAACGATCAAGCTTGGCCTTGGCCCGCTGTGCAGCATCGTGGGCGAAGGCGTTTTTATCGTCGAAAGCATTGCACGAGTGTTGGTAAACTTGTCTGGAATCGAATAGACCCAAGCACATCCTGCCACGCCGTGTTGATTGTGAGGATCATGTGTCCTTGTAATATTAGGTTAGACACGAACGTACCAACAAAAGTGCGCTCCACATGTACACTGAAAAGGATGAGTTAGATCAAAGCACATTTTTGCAAGCGTAGTGAAATGATATGTACGGATATGTGGTTGCAGCCGCCATTCTTCTCTACAGGCTTGTTGCATTGCGGGCAGGACTTCGTGTGAGAAAGCAACCTGGTACATTTAATATTCATCAGTACCATTGTTTGTTATCGGGAAGGGAAAGGGTAGGGCATACCAGTTGGTGGTCTCACTTTCATCCTTGGCCTTTGCCTTCCATCCAACCACCATGCCGCAGGTAGCCGGGGCATGAGCCTCCTGTCCGCACTCAAAACAGAAGATGTGGCCACAATCACAAAGCACACCAATACTCGTGGGGCCAGGGGTAATCTGCCGCGCGAGAAGGCAATGTGAGCATGATCGATCAGCCTCGCTCAGAACAACGTCCGTGGCGAGGACACACCTTGACAGCTCGACCGCATCCGGGAGCGGGACACCAGGCAAGAAGCGGGTGGTCGTCTACGTAGGCACTGAGCAAAAAACCCATGTACTTGTCGAAGACCTCCGGTGCCACTAACTACAATCGATGTTTAGCTGATCGTCACGGGATGAATTAGATGGTATGAATGAGATACCTTCTCGACTGTAGATTCATCAACACGCACATTGCATTTGTGACCCATGCACGTGAGGTGACTCGATTTTTGTCCCTGTGTTGGCGGAAACAATCATCAGCGACTACATCACTGTCTATGGGCAAAGTCACGTCAGAGAACCTCTTCATTGATCTTCATCGTAAGGTATTGACCCCAACAATCGCCGCAGAAGCTGTGGCCACACGACACCGCATATGCCTGCCAACCACGTCATCGAGTTAGTGGGGTGCTTATTCGTTACGCTGCCATCTCCAGACCTCTTCAGGTAGGATTTCAGAGTAGCATATCTCGCAGTCCTTGGTTGTGTCGGGAGTAGGCTTGGGCTTGGCATCGCGCTCTTCTTCGTCAACTTCATGCAGCTGCACTCCGGCTTCTTTGAACACTTTCTCCTTTCCCTCTTCCATCCATTGCTGCAAGAGCTTCTCCACGTCCCACTTGAAGTACTTGAGCACGATCCGCACCAGCCCCGTGTCCACCTGCATCGTGCGGCGTTAGCCTTGCCTGCGCATGCCTACGGAGCGCATACGGCAGCAAAGACGCACGTTAAGGAACTCGTTGGCCTGACGGATGTGCTCCTCCTGCAGCTCGCGTAGCTCCTTGAGCGTGAGACAGCGATAGTGCTTGCGGTTCAGTCGTCCACACTCCTCCCGCTGCGTGGTGTCATCTGTCGCATACAAACACACCACCAATAGGACTCAGCCATTTTTCTCTCCTTTTTCATTTTTCTGTTCATTTCAATTTTCAATTTTCTTTTCACTAATTTTCAATAAATTAGAAAAATAGCGAAAAATTAAAATGACAATTTAATTCATTATTTTTGGGAATATGCCTGAATAAAAAAGAAAATTACCTTCTTGAAATTGTAGATATTCATCGTTATCATTATGATCATCGTTATCATCATCGCTGCCCCCTTCCATGTCGCCATAGTAGTCTTCTTCCTCCTCTGCATCTTCATCCACGTCACTATAGCCCTCTTCTGCAAACTCTTCGCTGTCCGACATCTTCCCGCACGATGATGCACCAAAATCAATTTTAATTGAAACAAATACCCAATTTCCGAAAATGTTTTGGGAAAATCGTAAATGTTTTTCGAAAAATTTAAGGTGGCGCTGTTCGATTTTCTTTTTCGTTCTTCTGGTTCTCGTTCTCGCCAGTTCATTTCGGGGGGGAGGGGAGTACTCGTGTATGGTTACCCACGACTATGGGTTGCGGTCCCAGCAGCGCAGCCGACGTCGTTGACCCTCGTACTCCCTCGCGCTTATGAACTGGATTCATTTATTTTTATTTTTATTATATTATTATATTTTTATATTATTATTTTTTATTTCTTGATAATATAAGCATTCCTAAATTGCAAAGTTTATTAATACTAGAAATTCACTTTTATTTGATTTTCAAAACAATTAATCGTGGACATGATGCAGCGGAGACGGAGCGGCGCCCTCTGCTGCACGACACGCGGGGCGGACCAGAACGGAGTCAGGCTGCGGGCGGCGTTCGTGGCAGAGTTGGCAATGAGTCGTCTTCGCCGCGAGGGAGGCACCCACCGCCGCTCGACCTCTATAAAGCGCGAGAATCCTCGCGACATCGGCCGAATGCTGGTGATGTCAGTGACAGGGACGACAGTGATGACGAAACGACCAACCGAGCCGCTTCGCCACGGCGTAAGAAGGTTCGCGCTACATCGCGAGCAACTAGCCCGAGAGGCCAGAGCAATGCTAGGGATGGCACGGAAGGCGGCTCCAGCATGACTACAGAGCAGATGGCGCTGGCCGTCGCGCTGAGCATCATCAAGAAAGAGAAGCCAGCCAGCGATGGAGGAAGCAACAAAGCCACCGATCCTCATCAAAGTCAGGATCAAGACCAGGACCTAAAACGAGCCGAGACGATTGCAGCGGCGATGATGGCATGGATAGAGACACAGCTGTCCGGCCAGACAGAGGGCAAAGAGTTCGGTAGACTGCCTAAGAACAACTTCTGCAT
Organism: Acanthamoeba royreba; assembly: GCA_000826365.1. NCBI lineage: Eukaryota > Discosea > Longamoebia > Acanthamoebidae > Acanthamoeba > Acanthamoeba royreba. The sequence continues at coordinate 7,835 of CDEZ01022635.1, read as the reverse complement.
TAAATGTGGTGCTGCGCTCCACTCAGCGGCCACATTCTGTGCGGATTGTGGAGTGCGCATTCCGAAGGAGGGCGATACCGAGGTTTGTCAAACCAATCCGATCTTCCCTGTCTGATGCACAGATCCTCATAACACCCGCTTTCTGCAGTCTTGGCGGGAGCGTGAGGCCAGACTTAAACGAGAACGTGAAGAGAAAGAACGAAAGGAAGATGCTGAGCGCCGAAGTCGCGCTGTGGCAGCCCTTAGCAGTACAAGCTCTAACTCTTCGCCGGCGCTCTTAGGAGTTCCCAAGGGCGATACGGAGTCGTCCAAGCTAAGGACGAGGCCGACCAAGGATATGAAAGGCCTCAGCCTTCTTGGGGAAACAGAAGAGCAGTTCCGCAAACGACAGAATCTGTACATCATCTTCAATTGATGATCTCACGCGAGTTGAGCTAACCTTTACACCAAATCAGGGAACGACAAGAGAGCCAACAAAAGCTATTTGGTCTGGATGCAGAATTGAAAGATAAGGAACAGCAGAAACTGAGCCAGGACGAGTACAAGCAGATGGTTGACGATGCTATGGACTGGATTGAAAAGATCCTGGGCGAGAAGGGAGTAGGCTCCTTTCCGGACAATCTCAAGTCAGGACGAATTCTCTGTGCCCTGATCAACAAGGTTAGTTCAGGATATCTTCTAAAGGACATTGAGCTAGCTCTTCCGCTCACCCCTCCGCTTTCTAGTTTTGGCCAAATATGATTCCTGTAGTCAATGATAGGCCGATTACTCTCCTTGAAAGGGTACGCGCTCCCGTCCCTTGAAGAGCACAAATCGGAGCTAACACCACAATCACCATCATCAGGAAAATATTCGATTCTATCTTGCCGCCTGCGAAAAAGTGGGCGTGCGTAAGCAGGACCTGTTCATCATATCAGATCTCTACGAAGAGAAGTACACACATTTTGTCCCTTTTGGAGAATCTTGTGTTCAACTTTGCCTGACCCTGTTGAAAATGGTGGCCAGGTACCTCACCGCAGTCATCCTCAACATCTACGCGCTGGCGGCCATCATACAGCGACAGTCATCATTCAGCGGTCCCAAACTCACCACCTACGCTTAGTTCTTCAATTCCTTTCTCTGTACAGTAAACATTTTTGGGATGCTTCTAAGGAATTTGAAAATTTTAATTGAGGTTCGGAGATAGAAGAAAATTCTTTTCCTCTTCGACGTATTTTACATACACACAATCAATAGGACAGGTACAGGTGACGACCGAAACGAAGAGAGACAGGCTCCTGCAGGATCATCGCAGGGCGGCTTCGCACCCGCGCAGCCGTCGCCGTCGGTGGCTGCGTCCCGTGTGGCGTGGTCGCTGGGATGGCATAGCGAAGGCACCGCCCTCGTCCTCATCAGCCTCATCGCTGTCGTAGTCGTCATCATCGTCCTCTGCATTCTGGCCTGCTTGCTGATCCTTTGGTGGAAATTGTCGCTCTTCCTCTTCCCGCTCCAGGCTGGCCAGATATTCGAGCAGAGGACTGAGGACGAGGTCGATGGTTTCTTCGCACTTGTGAAGGCTGATGGTGCCCTGAAGAGCCCACGAGCCCTTGTCATCCGCCTTGCAACCGTCGGGCAGGTGCATAAAGTGTCGCGCAAGGATGCGTTGGCGCTTGGCCAGACGCAGGACCTCCCAGCTGAGCTCGACCAGTTCGAGCACGAACTCTTGGATGGTGGAACGAAGTTCTTCCCCAGATGTTTTCATCTTTACGTTCATCAACTTGATTATCTTCTTTGACGCACTAACGTCGAGGCGAGGCACGCGTCCAGCGAGTTCGGCGCCTCGTTGAATGAACAGGTCGAGCTTGGCGCGAGCCTGCTGCTTTTCGCACAACAGGCCGAAGGCCAACCACTCGATGACCACCGGCGGCTGCGACGTCGCGGTGGTCGAGGTGCTGCTTCTGGTTTCGGTACTTGCTGTCGTATGCATGGTGAAGATAGGCAAAGTAAAGTGATGGCAAGAAGAACGTTGTTATCGTGTTTTTGTGGCTAACGGTACGGGAACGATCGTGTGTCGTGAGTGTTCGTGACAGGCGGCACGTGATGGTCAGGAAGGAGGTGTGAACGGAAGCGTACTGAAGGGAGAAAAGGTTTGTGTCGGCGCGCGTTACGGCCCGCCCACAAGTGGGCCAACACGCACATGATGACTCATCTTTCCCTACGGTTTTTATTATTGTTCCACCAACCGTAGGTACCCTAATCGCTACGGAAGCGAATTGCGGGTAACTTGATGGAAAGTTCATCCAGCCAATTGCATGTGTCTTGTCTGTGTCGTCTCCATCAGTTGGCTGCCAAGTTGCCGCCTTCTGTGCACTTGCCTTATKCCAAGGTGCTAGACATGACAATCCATTCCTAGACTGCCGGATTTTCCAATCAAAGGCCTCCTAGGAATTGCCCATCTTTGCGCAACACCGCCGAAAGATAGGAGTTTAGTTTCAGCTAAATGCAAACTGTTTGGGAACTTGCGAAAACATTTCCTTTGCAGAATTTTCGTTTGGAGAATGGAGCACAAAAATTTCGGAGTGTATTTTTCCAAGTTTTTGTTTTGTGGTTTCGAAACTATTTTGGGGATAGATGAGAATAATTTGTAAAATGCAATCTTGGGTCTGAGTTCACCAACCAAGGTCAAGGAAAGGGAGAAGAGAGAAAAGGTCGCGCCTCTGCTTCCCCATAAACCCATCAAGATGGGGAACGAGGTGCGGGCACGTATGGAGGTCTGCTGGACCAGTTCCGCTTGCTCAGTGTTTCGCCGGTACCTTGTACTCTTCAAATTTTTAAAAGTTTAATTTGCTAAAATATTTTATATTTATTTTGCAAATTATTTCTTGAATTTCTAACAATTGGACTTGATTTTTGAAATTTAGGGCACTTAACAACAGTGCGGTGAAGCTGACGTGGTTCCCACTGCTCTCCCTGCCTCTACTTGTGTTGGATGACGAAGGAGAGCGCAAGTGGCGAACGGCCTGGGTCGCCGGTGTCATGGGTGCGTGCGCTGCCGTGCTCGTCCTCTGCTATTCTCTTCTGATTGCTTCCGTGATGAGCTGATTCAATGATTGTACAATTCCTCTGTGCTTGGGTATTTCAGCCTTCTATTGGATCACGGAAGTGCTGCCCATTCCGATAACGGCGTTCCTCCCACTAGTTCTCTTCCCTGCCCTCAACATCGTGACGGCCAAGTCTGTATCTGAGGTAATTCTACTTACCGCCAGCATTATGATGATTGAATTCCTGAATTCCAATGCCTAATGCTAACTCCTGTCTTCAGGCTTACATCAATGATACTTTATTTATTCTGGTAGGATCGTTCATCGTCGCGCTGGCGATGGAACGGTGGGGGCTTCACACTCGTGTGGCTCTTCGGGTACCCTCTTTTGCTGTGCCCTAGACAACGTGGTGAAAAGAATGACTTACTCAGGGTGATTGCAGGTTGTACTGCTGATGGGAAGCTCACCCCGAAGGTTGCTTGCTGGCTTTATGGGTCTCACAGCCTTCATTTCCATGTGGATCAACAACACAGCTACTACTTCTTTGATGGTACTCGTAGTTATTTCGAGGAGACTGGATTGTTAACTGTTTGAATATTTGAATCTAGGCACCCATCGCACTCGCGGTGCTGAACCAAATCAATGAACAAATCACACATGAAGGAGAAGGCGACATCGAACTTTCGGAGGTTTCCAATGGTCGAGAGGCCATACGGCCAACAGATGGTGGCTGCGCCTCAACGCAGGCGAGGCCTGCGCCCAAGACCAAGCGTGAAAAGGGCGTGAAATATCACACACTCTCCGATTCCACAGGGGATATCGATGTTCGGGAAGAGGCACACAATCCAGAAGGCTACAATCACTCTACACATGAAGACTTCGCCATTGAGCATGCAGAAAAAGGAAAAGAGGACACAATCGGCAGAGACGAGAATGCCCTGTTTGCAAGCGGCTCAAGTCCTAGTCTTGAGGATTTGGCTCTCCAAGATGCTGATCCTGACATTCCATCGCTTGCAAATGAAGATGGTGCCCTTGCTGATGAAGCTCAAGTACGCTCCGCAGCAATTACAGTTCAGCGCATCTTCTAATTTGAGTCGAGTATGCAGGAGAAGAAGGAAAAGATGGCTCTCTTTGTGAAGGGGATACTTCTGGCTGTGGCATACTCAGCATCGATTGGTGGTACTGCGACGCTTGTCGGAACTGCCCCTAACCTAGTGCTCGTCAGTCAATTCACTGCCATCTTTCCTGAAGCGCCTCCAATATCTTTCTTCAAATGGTAATTCTTGCGTTGCATGTGCTCCGAGAAAGATACTCACGATGTGCATTGCAGGTTCCTCTTTGCCACTCCACTTGCGATAGTGTACTTGATACTTCTTTGGGCTTACTTCGCTTACTTCTATTGTCCCTGCCCTCGTCTCATCAGTATGGTCCATCCTCACTGAGTAACATAACGTTAAGCTCTAACTTAATTATGAACGTACACAGCTATCAACTTGGAGAAGGTCAAAGACCGATATCAAGGATTAGGCAGGATAACATGGCCAGAGGGCATCGTTTTGGTTGTATTCATCCTTCTTGTTGTTTTGTGGTACTCTATTCTCCCTCTTCTAGCTGAACCATATTCTTCAGCCTGACAATCCACTTTGCTGCAGGCTCACACGAGCAGGCATCCATGAACTCGGCATTCCCGGCTGGGCAGATCTACTCTTCTCCGATGAATACGTTAGCGACGGAACTGTTGCAATGGTATGCAGCTCACCATTTCGGATTCTTGCTTTGATCAACTATTGAAAGTTTTTATTACAGATGTGCGCAATACTCTTGTTTATCATTCCTTCGCGCATAGAGCCGGGAAGTAGGGTCATGGATTGGGAATCAGCAGCCGGCCTTCCCTGGTATCCCTGTTTCCCTTCTCCAGGAACTGAACAATTTCTGATGAGAGAGAACTACTGTTATATGGGTAACTTCATCAGGGGAATCGTCATGCTCATGGGAGGCGGCTTCGCTCTGGCTAAAGGTTTTGTGTCATCGGGCCTTTCCAAATTCTTGGGCCAGGAACTGACAGTACTTGAGTCACTTCCGGTTGCACTACTGTTGCTTGTCCTATGTTCGTCCTTGACTCTTTTGACTGAGCTCACATCCAATTTGGCGGTACGCTCTGCTCTCAATATGAGGCATGGGCATAGGCTTACATTGAGTGGGTGAATTACAGACGGCTAACGTTGTGTTGCCCATCCTTGCGTCCATCGCGGTGGCGATCAAGCAGTCTCCGCTTCTCCTTATGATTCCAGGTAAGCGTGTGAATGTTAAAGTCTATTTTGTGCTACTGCTAACCGCCATTCAACAGGCACGATCAGCTGTTCTTATGCTTTCATGCTACCCGTGGCCACTCCTCCTAACGCTGTCATCTTCGCTTATGGACGCTTCAAGGTAGAACCGGTTCTCTTATAACAATGCGCGACATCTGTGAGAGTTTTAAGACACATATGCTTGCCACCACCCAGGTCGTGGATATGGTGAAGGCTGGGATGCTCGTGTCAGCCGTCGGGGTGGTGATTCTGATGTCGGCCTCCTTCTTGCTAGCGCCACTCATTTTTGATATTGAGTTTGGCAAGCTCCCATCATGGGCGGTCAAGCAACAATAGTGATGCTTGCCCTTTGCATTCTCAACCCTCCTCTGTACCTCCACCATTTCGAGATGTTTCACTAACTTTAATCGAAAGCTTCGTACATTGTGCCCAAGCCTGGAAGTCAAGATCAAGTTCTAGCTGCGGCTAAGATGACGTCGAGTTGATCATCACGACTTCTGCATCTTCCACTCCTCTTCTTCACTCTTTTCATTCTTAGCCGCCTTGTTTCTTCGCTTCTTCTTCTTCTTCTGTTTCATTTCCTCTCCTTCCTCTTCCTCTTCTGCAGCCTCCTCTTCTGCCTTCTTCCGGGCTACGTCCTCTTCCTCCATTCGAGTGAGTTCCTGCACGACGAACTTCTCCACATTGTCGAAAGCTGCCTGAGGATCAAGTTTATACCGCAGGAGGTAACCTTGAATGCTCGCCATCGACAAGCGGTCCTCAGGGACCCGATCCGCGAACTTGATTGCCATCTTCTTCACCTTGATCCGTTCACGTTCGATCTCTTCCTGGAGGGCAGCTGACTTCTTCCTGGCGACCGAAGGATCTTCCTGATCATCTTCAACAACGGTCTTCTCCCATGGCTGATAGAAGTAGGAGAACATCCTCTCGACCTGATCGCGCTTAGCCAGCCCGACATGGATGGCGACGTCGACGCGGCCAGGCCGAGTAAGCGCCGGATCGAGCTTCTCGCGATGGTTGGTAGTCATCAGCACCAGCGACCCCTCGAAGGCCACCGCACCATCGAGCGCGTTTAGAAGCCCGCTGAAGGTCACCTTGCTCGCTGATCCATCTTCGGTGTTCTTCTTACGGCGGATGAACGCAGCATCGATGTCCTCGAGCAAGAGGATGCTGCCCTTGGGCATCTTACGGAGACACTCTTGCAACTCCTCGTCACTTAAGCTTGCATTGGCCAGGCTGATGATGCACAAGTTGAGATTCAGCTCGCCCGCCAGTGCCAACACGAAGCTGGACTTGCCGCAACCTGGAGGACCGTAGAGCATCAGGCCGCGCCGATGCGGTATGCCGCGCCGCTTGTACCATTCCCGCATGGCGAAGAACTCACGCACGTCGGCCAGCAGCTCCTCGAGCACGCCCGTCGGGTAGTGGACCGACGCGATCGCGCGCTTCTCGACCGCCATCAGCTTGCGCCATTGCCCTCCCCATCCGTACTTGGGCTGGAAGAGGATCGTTTTGCCCAGTTCCTCGCCCAGACTGAAATCCATAGCATCGCGCGCCAGATCCTTGAGGATCTGCGGGTCACGCCCGAATGTGGACAGCTTGAGCGTCTCCTGCAGTTCGAGCCCGGCTCCGCTCTGGCCGGACTGGTTCTCCTTGATGATGCGCTCCATCGTGATCCACCGACCGCGGTAACGATAGAAGTGAATGCCGGGTGCCGGCGCAAAGTGAAGGTGCGGACGCGTGGCCGACTCAGCTTGATTCTCCCAGCGCTCGTGCAGGTTGTCGCGCGTGGTGAGCATGCTGAGCTCGCGCCCGTTGCTCCGCTCCGTGTGATGGGCGAGCCACTTCATGACCCAGTGGAAGGCCTCGTCCTCCTTGCGCACTTCGAGCGAGACGATGAACTCCCGCCGGACGCGATCCCAAAGCACCCGCGCTACCCAGTGAAGATAGGCACCCACGACGCCAACAAACAACAGCAGCAGACCGCCAGCAAACACATCGTTCTGGGCCAAGTTCCCAACGCGGCCAGGAACGACCGAAGCCAAGAAAAGATCCATATGTGGTTGCTATCCCTCTCGTGTGTGCCCCGTAGTGCCGGTATGGCTTTCCTGTGTGGCACTCCTCTGTATTGGCCTTGTTGCACGAAGCGGCCTTCAAGGAAACTAATTTTTTTCGGATTTCCTAAACTAAACATTTCATTTTCTGTTACGAAACGATTTTGACACTTGCGAAATTGTTTGCAACTCGCTCAAAATAAATTAAAATAAAATAAAATAAAAGATGGCCACTACACGGGCACAGGACTATCGTGGATTCACGTTCCCACCCGTTTATTCGAGCCCACCCTTCTTCACGTACGTGCCCCGCATTTACCTTCTTTATTATTTTATTTTTTAATTATTAATTATGAATTTTATTCCTTCTGATTTTAACCTTGATTTTCCAGATTGCAACCAGTCCTCAACACAAGGAAGAAGCAGCTATCCATGTGGCACAACGTACCCAG